>RJWJ010028966.1:0-15396 GCA_004363605.1 Indri indri | reverse complement strand
TCTAAAAACAATTAACAGTTTCTGAAAAGGCAGTAAAGCCCCTTTATATTTGTCAAAAAAATAAAATATTTGATTCAGGGGTTTTCCATATAGGCAAATTTCCTATTTTCACCAACTGGCTGCCATTTAAATTCTCTAAGGGGCTGTGATCAACTTATCATGGAACTGTCTAGTTTGTCTTGGAAAAAGATGCAAGTAAAAACAATGGTTTTCATTTATTTGGTTTTCCATTTGTGATGACTCCGTCTTTTTTAGGGGGGAGTGATTTGTATCATGACATTTATATTCACTATATTGTGATCAACCTGTCAGCTCAGTAGCCAAAGCTACAATGTTATCAATTAACAACCGGAAATTCACCATTCAGTCAGAAAAGGTTTAGTAAGCAGGTAAGTGATCAACATTATATTACCCAGGAGGGGATAAAAGGCAAATAAATCATTGACCCTGCCCTCAAAAAACTTACAGTCATAGAGGAGTCACATATTGAAGAAGTGTAAGTAATACCAGGAAGCCTCCAATAGTGCTTTGTATGTGGTTTTTAAATGTGACTTGTGAACATGACAGATAGAAAGATTGATTCAGACTCATGATTTGAGGGACCAAACTTAGTAGTCAACACATCATACACTGCAAACATCAATAGAACACAATGATAATACAATATTAATAATAGCAATTGTCCACAGCTTACAAGTGGAAGGTTGGATGCCCTCACCTCCTCTCCACGCCAAGCATTTGTTCTGCAGTTAGTTTATCATGCTGATAACTGAGAGACCTTGGGAAGGGAATGTGGAAGTCCAGAGAGTACAGGATGCTCAAGGAGCTCAGGGTAGTGACTATTCACCAACTAACATGAAAACATTTCAATATTTCAAGCACATTTCAATACTTTAAAAACCATCCATAGCCTATCTGTATGGATATAGGCTAAATATATGATCTGCTATCCTGAGATGGACCTCAAAATATGAATAGCATTTTAGGAGATGTGTATATTATATGAGGCTGAGAGGCCAGGTTTATTGAGCACCTCAACATGTCATTTCCAATCAGGTGATTTGCATACCTATATCATTGCATCCACACCAGCCATGTAAAATTGTTATATTACTATTGCAATCAATTGCTTTCAAATTGTACCTTTCAGCATCTTTAAACCCTGAATTCTTAACAGATCTCTTGCTTTCTGTGCCCACTCTCTTTGGTGATGTCTCTCATCTCTCCTCTCTTTCTCATTGATTGTGGCACAGCCCCGCAAGGTGATGACTCTAAACACATTCTTAATTCAAACAGCTGAAGAAAAGAAAAATCATGAGCCCCTTACCCTTGATCCTTGACCAGAACCTCACCATCCAATACAATCTTCCACAAGTCCACTCCTTCAATGGAGAAGCTTAACCCAATTTTGATACTGGGATTTGAGTGAGAGTAACTTGGAACTGGTACCACAGAGAAGTAATTTTTCCCTTATTTTTTAACCTTAAGTGAAGTGTAATCATACATTCTATTTATTTTTTCTACTGAAATAACTGGCATGAATCTAAACACAATCACATCTTTTGTCTGTTTTTATTTGAGTAAATATGACAGGAAGTACTTACTTTATAACACAAGCTCTGCAGAACCTATTTCCCTTCCATGTTCAAATGGCATGAATATTTATGAACCCAGAGATGGAAGCAGTAAAATAAAATGAATTGGCTTGAGCCAAACACTATTCTGCGATCTTTTCCAGTTCATTCAACCGACGGCCACTTGACCAAGACCTCACTCAAATGAACTTACACATTAAACTACTCACTGAAAAATTGATTTCCCAAATGTTTTCCAATTACAAAATCACATGGAGTTTTTCAGAAGCATTCTGCAAAGCAATCAGTATTGGTAAGACTTAATTTTGGTACAAAATGTTTGAAATCAGATGCTAGTTATTACCTGTTGGTTCTCAGGCACTCATGCCCCTTTATATGTGCTCTTATAATAGGTTGCATTTGGGTTCTGAATGTTTTATGGCTCCTTCTTCATAATAGAAACATGCATCCTTCTCTTGCCCATGTGACTTATAGGGCCTTCCCATGGCAGGAGTTTATTTCATGACTCCATTGTCAAGTGTGTGGCTATTTGACTTTCTCTGGTTAATAAAATGTGGGCAGAAGTGATGCCAGTGCATTCATTCCAAGAAGAAATTTGACTAGCCATTAAGTATTTCTGCTAACTCTCTTATTCTGGCCCCCTGCCATGAGAATAGCATGTCTCAAATACAGGCTCTTCTTTCATACCAAGTTCCAGAATAGAAGCTATATGGAACTAAGACACATGAAACTTAAAGCTAATATCATGCTGTATGACTGGGAAATAAACCAGTGTGTAAGGCTTGGAGATGATCAGATTGTACTGAAGCAAATCCTAATAAAATTGTCACTGGAAATGGGATTCTTTCACAAGATTGGCCTAAAATATTTGTCACTGGCTTCTGGGCCAAGGGGGAAGATAAGGCCAAAACTATTATTGAATGCTTGAAAACAGCCATGTCAGGTGCTAATGATGCAAAGTAGTTTATAAAACCTCACCTGTGATGATTTGTAAGGCAGATAGTGTGCTGAATGAATTATAGCTTTTGTCAAAGAGGTTGGAATGTGATGTTACTGAGGAGACTTAATTGTTATTAGTCACCAAGATAGCCTTAACATTCTCCTCAACTTTGATAAACTTTAGATAGGTTTCTTTCTGACTGTAAGTCCCTGATCTTCGTTCTCTTAAAGCATTTACTTTAGAAAACTTGAAACTATAAATTCTTTCTCTTCCCCTCTGAGATGTAAATCATCTACAACCCAGAATGTCTTTTTCAAGGGCCTCAGAGCCATCCCTTTGCAATGCAGTCATCAACAACAGTAGGGCCCCTGTTTCCCATCTCTGTAAGAATATAGCTGCCTAACTTCAATAAACCAGTTAGCAGATACAGATGTCCTACTCACATTGACCAACCTTTCCCCAAAGTACTCCAGTATTTTTCCATTGACTTGCCACAGTGAGTTAAATATTCTCCTGACTTATTTTCCAGAAGAATTGAGTTCTCTCTCTCTCTCCCATTGCAGTTGTCCTGACCTCTATTGCAATAGTCTTGAATCACATTGTTCTGCCCGTTTAAACTCCATCTGGCGAAATTTTCTTCAGCATTGGCTACATTTTACAAGCTGTGACGGGGAATAACTTGGCTTAGAAAGGAATTGGTTGGTTTACAAGAAGACAGAAAAGGGAGACTCCAGAAATTTCAGGGCTTACAAGGTGAAAGATCAAATAGGTAAGAAATAAGATAAGGTTCAGCGATGGGGAAAAGACCAAATCCAGGATGTGATTGATTGTCAGTGACCTCTGTTTTGTTTTTTGTTTTTTTTTTAAGTAGCACCCTTAATTCACCCTTAAAATTATTTTAAGTGGACAAAATGTCTCAGGGAAAAGAGACTGAGGGTGTAGTGCTCCTCATAAAGACTTATCAACTCAAATGACCTGATTCATAGTTTAGAGGAGGAAGCATGCCTCAAAAAGAATTTTAGGTCAAGCTATTAGCACAATTAGCCTGACTGGAATCAAATAAATACAACGCTGGCAAAGTTTGTGAGTGAGATGTACTGCCAAAAAAGCTACCAGCTTAAATTAAACGATATTGCAATGATTCAAGACATAAAATGACCTTTGGACTGCCAAATTTCCAGGCAGAATGAAGGTGGAAAAAAAAAATCTTTCATATCCCAAAGAAATCATATTATCCAATGCCCTCTGTGTATATGATAGAGAAAGATAATGGAAAACAAAGGACTTCTTAGAGAGTGGAGTTAAGAGCTGAGAACCAAAGGGGAAGCAACTCTCATGAACTAGAACTAAGGCTTAATTGACAAAAAAGACCCACTTTCAGAATTAGGGACTGTATCAAGAGTAAGATTTTATAATTCCTGTAGACATGTAACTGTTACATGTCTCCAGTTCTTCCTGCTTCTGAATTGGAGTAATCGTTTTCTCCATTTTATCTCTATTTTATCACTGTGCCTTACTTAGGTGTTTGGAGAACAGAAACTCTTTTATTCCTTTAAAGTTTTAGTTTTCTGACCAAGGTACACGTGACATACAATCTATTTCAAGACCTTGAGTCTTCATCCACTGCTGAGATTGGATAGAGGTTTTACGCTGTCTTTCCTGTGATAGAATTTATATGGATTTTGCATGAAGAGGGAGAAGTGAAGCAAGTGAATATTTGGGACCAAGAAGGTGGATTGTGGTACATGGCATTATTGTTTCCAAATATGTTCTCCTGTATTTATCTATGAAAGGAAGTTACATCTTTTTCCATAAAAGGGTAAATTTTATACCCTTCCTTTATGAAACTCAACCAGCCGCATCGCGAGGCTTCAATCATGTGTCATTGTTGGTCATTGTGGGTTGAATGACAAAGGTCAGTTCAAAGAAGAAATTTTAAAAGCAGTTGTGTGTTTCCACTAGCAATCTTGCTCTTTCATTCTGTACTGAGGATAGTAAACCCCAAATGCAAGTTACTCCCGCAGCCTGAAAAAGAAAACACATGGAGCAAAGCTTCAACCACACCAAAACTGCCAACATGGAATAGATACAGAAATATAGCATAGTTGTATACAAATAGCCCCAATATCCTGGGGCTGTTTGTTACTACAGAATAATGTAAAAAAACACAAAACAACACAAAACAAAAACCCTAACAAACATAGTCTTATGTCTGCAAGACTGAAAGCCTGAAAATCACCTTCGCATGATGCCTTTCTAACTGAGTTCTGATGAATTACTGTCAATGGGAGGTACTTGTATGAAATTAGAAAATAGGAGGAAGACAGAATGCAGCTTTCTGCTTCTAGAAATAGCATTAGTAGTTAAGGCTCCTACATTCCTTCAGCATCAGAAGAAATGTGGGTTATTATTTTCCTAGGAACACCACTTCTCTCATCCATATCTCAGCCCCATGGGCAATGACGGCTTCCTATAGTGAGCCACAAAATTGTCTTTTTTTCATCTGCTTCTGCATGCCTGGTAGATAGTAACAGCTTCTTGATCTTATTATACTACAATTAACAACACCTTTCTTTTTATTTATTTTTCTTCAGACTTTCTAATTTTTAATACTTTTATAAAAACCTCCTATATTAAATCCCTTTCTGATTGAAATACCTAGAGTAGATTGTTTTCCAGACTGTACCTGACAGATAAAGACGGGATATTAAAAAAAAATCTGAGTGTCCGCTCCATGCTGATTAAAAAAAGGTCCTTAAACTAAACTAAATCCTGGGGAATGTGAAGGATGCTAAGAAAATGGAGAAATAAGAACAGAAAAGAATGCTACTATATTGTAGGCATTATGTGAAACATATATTTAATCAATCATACTAAGCAGGCATCATTCTGTAAATTGTTTCTATGTCGACACTTGGTTCAGAGATATTAAATGAATATCGAAAAATTACTCATCATTGGCAAGAATACTATTACAACTCATGTCTGTGGGACTTCAAAGTCTATTTTTTAAGATTTCAAATTCTTTTAACAATGCTTAAAATAAGCCAAGATGACCTATTAAGTAATATAAAATAGCATAAAATAAGTGTAATTTGTACAGAAAAATAAAATATCAAAAAATGATATCTGTAAAAGAAATATGCTCATATCTCAATGGAATCTAGGAAAATTTCTTAAAATACGCAGTTTGCACTGTATCATAAAATACAGACAGAATTAATTTAGGCAATAAGGAATATATTAAAATGTTGAGGTACCAGAAGAGAAACACAAAAGGACAAACTAAACATGATTCGCTTCAGGAACAGTGATGTTGCTGGTTTTATAGAAGCTGGTATTAGACTTTTGAGTTAATGGGAGATAAAATAAAATAGAAACATGTTACGACTCAAAGTGCCTGGTTGAGTTCAACCCCAGCCATGGAAACTATGAGCATCTTTGGAGTTTCCTGAACATGTTAGTTATTTAGTATTTTAGTGGCAATATGGAGAATATATTTGATCAGAAGAAATTCAAATAGCATAGCAGTTTGTATATTTTTGCATTAATCAAATGTTGACTCGTTAATGCCCAAATGCAGATTGTTGTTAGTGAACATTAATATTCATGTGATCAAATGTTCAAAGTGTCTAAAAGAGTAGTAGGAAAGATAATCTATTAAAATCTCATGGGTTATCTAAAAAAAATAAGATAAAAATTATACAACTTCTCTAGTAATTCTCTCAGTATTCCATCACCTAAGTTCTTCTTTTTCATGCATTGCTAAAATGCGTTCTGCTTTAATTTAGATTTCTTTCTTTTCTTTGGGTTTTAGTGGTCATGGGTCAAGCTGAAAAATTACTTTCTGTAAAACCAAGTGCAATTATACTCTGTAAGTGAAAAGATGGCCGAAATCCACAATACATTATTGCATCTTACAAATCATTTTAGCCATTATTGAAATGATTTGTGTTTAATGTGTGTTTATCTTATGTTATGCTGTAAGCACTTGCAAAACCTGATTCGTGTCTTCTTTCTTATTTGCTTTGTCAGCAGAGTCTGATATAGCCTTGAGCATATACGAGGTGTGTTATGGGCTGAATTTTGCATCACCCCCGCCACCACCCTGAGCTCGTATGTTGGAGTCCTAACATCCGGTACCTCAGAATATGACTGCTATTTGGAGATAGGAACTTTTAAGAAATTATTAAGCTAAAATGAGGCCATTAGGGTGAGACCTAATCTATTCTGACTGGTATTCTTATACAAAGAGGAAATTTGGACACGTGAACAGTCACCAGAGATGTGCATACACAGGGGAAAGACCATGTCAGAACGTAAGTCCTAAGGTGATCATTCACAAGCAAGGAGAGGCCTCAGAAGAAACCAAACCCTGACAACACCTTGATCTTGGACTTCTGGCATTCAGAACTATAAAAACATAAATCCTATTGTTTGAGCCATCCAGTCTATGGTATTTTCTTATGGCAGCCCCAGAAAACTAACAGAAGTTGTAAAAATATAGTAACTAATGGATATTATTTGATAAAAATCAAGGGAGAAACTTTTAGTACATAAATAAGATAAAATAATAAATTATAAAATGTTTAGCTTTTATAAAAATAATAAATGTACTGTGAACTTCTCTAGATTCCTGTACTTCGTCCTTAATTTACTCCAAGTTCAGATAATCAGTACGTTATAAACAGTGTCCCAAATTGAATTTGATAACCAGTTACCTATATTGGTAATTTAATTTCAAAGTTATATCTTCAGCATCTATATACTGCTATAACATTTTGCAACATCCTAAAATTAATGAATTTTCCCAAAAAGAGATTCCAATCATTTGATTTTTTTCTTTATGAACATGATGAATTTAATACAAACATAAGGCATTCCACAAATACATGTAAATATCATATCACAGGATATAGCATGTAATATCGTATTTCTATAGCTCAATAGGAAATTTATAAAAATTCAAACCCATGCATTAATTTTTGTAAATCACACTGTACTTTTCCATTGCTTACATTATTATTTAACTATTGAAGCATTTTAATTGTCTTCCTAGCAGTCTGCAAATTCTTCAACAATTACTTCTTTTACCACAGCAAAATCAGAAACACATACTCTATAAGCACTCTGTAGTCTCTGCAGAAAGAATGAATCAATAGCCCTGGAAGCTTATGAAAGTGAGTACCTAGGAATATTTTTTATCACACTCTGACCTCTGTTTCCACCTCGCAGTTTGGCATTTTGTCCCAGTGTGTTTGATAATAATCTTTGAAAAAGATGATTGATTTTGATCTCTTCAGTGCAACTACATTGGGGCTTCAGGAAGAAATGAATTCAATTTGTGAATTAGTTTGAAATTTCTGTAATGAATGGTGGTGAATAAACATTATTTTTTATTTTTAACGGGCTTCAGTAAAATTTAATGTATGCTTAAGTATCATAAAAGAACATAGTATAGAGGTAAAGAGGTGAGATTCTAGAATTGGATTGCCTCTATTTCACCCTCAACTTCACCATTTTCTAGCCTAGGAATTTGGGAAAATTGTTTAATCATTTTGTGGATTTGCTTTCCCATCTATAAAATGGGAATAAAAATACCTACTGCATAGGGATATTAAGAGCATTAGATTCAGCATCTTTGAAAAAGCATGCTGAAATGTGTGTGGTACTAAGTATAGTCTATAGGAGTCTTTGTTACATAAATAACTAACAAATGTTATATTGTTTGCAACAATCCTACCACCTCACAAAGGTATTATTTTCCTCCTTCATTAATTTTGTCCTATACAAACACTTCTCTACCATATTTGTTAAAAGGAAATGTGTCACTATGAAATTACAAAATCAAGTTTTACATTTTTTTAAATCACTGATAACTTGTTTTAAAGTCTTGTTGCAAAGAATGATTACAAGTGATAGAAATATGGAAAATCCATGAGAGATTTAACTTCTCAATTCTTAAATTTTATTCCCTGTTGAATAGGGCAGTATCACTACCTTTGATTTCATTTGGATTCACCAAGAAAACATCTAATCATATCAAGCCTTTCATTTTTATATCCTGACTTACTTCAACACTTAAAATGAATAACTTGATCAGGGCAAAGTATCTACAATAGTGTAAGAATTCTGCTGTTTCAGTTAGAATTTTGCGTCCAGAGGCAAGTCTGTCTATACTTAATCTTTCCTATTTCTTTGGTCTTCTGATCAAAGTTTGTTCAAACTCTTTCAGTAAATGCACCAGCCATTTTTCTTTGATAAAAAACAGTTCATGGACAAATCAAATGTATCCTTCTCTCATTTTATGCAACTCTTTGAAGAGTCACATAAAAATGGAATCCAGTTCTGAGATAGCAAAGAATCATCCAGTTAAAGGAAAAATTGAGCTTTAAGGGCATAATCTCTTATTGAAACAAATGAACAGAAACAAAACAAAACAAAAACCCTGAAGTCCAAAGGGGAAAAAATTAACCTTTAGTAATTTCCTTGTTATTCAATTTATTCTTTTTAGCTTACTCCAGCCCCTCTTGTTAAAGTTCTCCATGACGAAGTGATTTGAGCAATGTAGACGGCTCTATATTGTATATATGTGTGCGAATGCATCATAAGACAATTGTAAACACACACAACACACAACTAGTTAAGCATATGAAAACAATTTCTTTAACATATTGGTTTCCATCTTGTCCGAATTATATAGAGAGTAATACATAGAAATAACTTAACATTATCCAAATTTTTATTTCCTATTCAGTATAAACAAAAGAACATTGCATTAAATCCAATTTGCTTAATATTACAAATGGGAGAATATTTAATGCTTATGAAATCAGAAGGTTTGCAGCATACATTAAAATCATGCATAGAAACTCAATCCTGCAGGCCTAATACAGAAATCTTTCAATAAAAGGCAAATGTAAGTACAAAAAGTAATAAAGTAACATATTTAAGATCTTTGAAATTTTGACTCAATTTTACAGTGTCCTCACATAATTCAAAAATACAAAAATTTTACATATACTAAGCATCTCTTGGACAGGAAGCATATGACCTTGAAAAGCACATTATTCCAGCTAATGAGCAATTCCTAGGGTATATCTTCTCAAGTAAGCCAAATGTGACTGCCCTCTCAGTTCAATTCATTGGTCCTAGATCTGTTCTCCAGAGTCTTGCAGGAAATATTAAGTCACTCTTTTACATGGCAGACCTTTAAGCACTAAATATGCTGCTTTACCCTCCTAATTGCACTTTTCCAGAAGGAATATCAGGCCACAGTTAAAGCATATATACAGGCTTTCATTAATGAAAAAGAATCAGAGAGTGTCAATTTGATGAGCTGTCTGTGTCCAATTTGGACCCTTAGGGGAGATTTCAACCCTGAGCCACATTGATTTAATTAAAATATTCTAAAACATTAGCTAAATAAACCCCTATTTAAAGTCCTTCACATTCACTTTTAAAGTCAATTCTGCCCTTTAGACATGTTCTTAACATTTAGCTTCCTGTATCTCTGCTGTAGTTGCTGTTTTTTTTTTCTTTTTCCTCCAGCTGTCCTCAATATAAATTGATGGGGACAGTACACATACAGTATTGTAAAATACTCATTCCTGTTTTTGGACTGCTGGCCAAGCAATTCTTTCCCATTGAACATTGGCAGCACAATGTTATTTCTTTCATGAATTTCCATTTTTATGAGTTTTCTTTGCCATTTGGCCTAGAAAATGTGATCCTGGGAAGTTCTAAAGGGTCTAATAACTGGGGACCTTTGGAATTTATCAGGGGCAGAAATGATGCCAACTCAAATGTAAGTATTTGTATTATTGTCCTCTTAAAAATAATAGCAAATTCTGGGGTTTATTGTTTTCGATCAGGTAGAGTAAGTAAATATTCCAAATAGAGAATACTTGGGGATCATAAATGCAATAAAGTTTTGAAACCAAAACATCTTAGGCTGCTATAAACTTAGATTTTTGGAGTCAAATTTAGAATACTTACTGTTCAACCCACCCTTATAGTCTTCCTCTACCCTTCAAACAATTATGTAACTACACTAAGTACACTAAAGATACACTGTAGCATCAGTAGTAACAACTTACAGAGACCTTTAGGAATATCAGAGTTCTATTCACACTATAGTCCTCAATACATTGACACAAATAGTAGAGAATTTCATAGCTAATTTTAAAGGAAGTAACTCAAATACCTTTAAAAATCATATTCATTTGGTTTTAATTTCTGTGCATATAAATGCTTTATTTATCAGCTTTTAAATGATTGGAATTTTTTTTTTTTTCCTTTCTAATTTTAAGACCCTCCTATGCCCTTTTCAGGAGGCCATTTAACAGGGAAATTTTGTATCTCTCCACTTGGGCCCAACACATTGTATTTTTTAAAAAGTCTTAGTTTTAACTGACTATAAAATAATACTTGTGAACAAAATGTTCGGGGTCCTCAGAATTAATATATTGAAATATTAACTCCCAATGTGTTACTGTTAGGAGGTGGAGTCATTGGATCTTTGGATAATTAGATTTTGAGGATGGAGCCCTCATGAATGAGGTTAGTGCCCTTATAAGAAGAAACAGGGTTTCACTCTCTATTTTCTTGGCTATGTGAGGATATATATGCCAACCAGAAATAGTGCCCTCCCAGACACCAGATTTACTGGCACCTTGATTTTTGACTTCCCAGCTTCTCTAGAACTGTGAGAAATAAAGTTTATTGTTTAAGCCACCCATTGTATGGTAACATGTCATAGCAGCCTGAACTAGCTAAGACAATACGGGACTTAAGTGTGATGTTAATGTTATATTAAAGCACATGGGGATTTTCAGTCGACTGTATAAAGGCATACTTTTAAGAACAATTAAAGAGATAGGCTTCATATTCTGATTACACTGTAGCTCTATACTGAGGTCTAGATGCAATATTTGAAAAATTGTTAACTTGGGAATAGGATTGGATAATTTCAAAATCTTCTCCAATCCTGAAAGTCTATGATTTTAGGGAATTTAACATCCAATTGTGTATGCAAGGCAGAAGTAAAATAAGCAAGATAATGGACATAACAATCAAAAACAAGGATATCCATAATATATAAGACTGAGGAAGAATAAGTTATCATTAGGTTTGGATATTTAAGAAAGGTTTCCTGAAAATCTGCATTTGACAATATGTAAGATATGTGGAAGACAAAGTTGAAGAGCTCTTTGGAAATGAGAAAAGTAAATGAAGGCACAAAATTAAAAATTTGGTGTCCCCTTTGAAAAATCACAGTGGGTAGAGATAAATTTAAGTTTAAGGGTTGTGTAGTAAAGTTATGAGAGAAGCACCTGGACATTTGTAATGACACCTCTATTTTGGAGATCACTGAAATAAAAAAAGAAAAAAATGTGCTTATTTGTGAGACTGAACAGGAAAAATATGATTACAACTGAACTTCTAGCTAATCAGTTTTTCAACAGTAGACATGGTAATTTGAATGATGAGAAACCAAAAGGGGAGAAAAAAAGTCAAGAGCCCATTTCAATAGTCTAGGAAAGAGCTAATGTGATTTTGAAGAAGGCTGTTGGCAAATGGACCAAGCACATGAAGATCAAAGGGAGAGGGAAGGAAGAGGTATCTATCAAATTTCTCCTAGGTTTCAGGCATTAGTTGGGCTGGTATATTTATAAATTTTATAATTCTTACGATAACCATATGAAGTAGATATTATTACTGTCTTTGGAAAAATGAATATATTGACAACGATCTTAAGACACTTGCCCAAACATACACATAAGTAGCAGAATTGTTATTGAAAACAAATTCTAAAACTGAAATCAAAGCTCAAAACTATTATACCATTATAATATTTAAACTGATAAGGTTGTTTTGGTTTTGTTGTGTTTTTAAACTGTGTTGTATCTTAGTCTCCTGCCTACCCACTCCAGTACTAATTTACAACTATGGGGATAATTTTTAAATATTACTGGGCATGTATAATTTGGAGCACTTTCCTAGGTCATTTTGTCATGGTCCTCATATTCTCAGGAAAAAACATGGAATCTTCAAGTTGTACCAAAGGTTATACAAGCATAGAAAAAGAAATGAAGTTGATAATAAATTAGAAAATAAAAACCCTGTTTTTCTAAACTTTTGGGGGCATTAATAGACTGGTAAATTCATCAGAATGAGTTAGTTTCCAAGAGAACATAATATAATCATATTAGGGTAAACTAAATTTGAGTGTTGGCAAATGATATCCACACCACAGTTGGCTTAATTTAAAACAACTTGATTAGCAGTAATAGACAAGCAATTTACTGGAAAATTCTAACTTGTACATAGGATTTTCAAAAAGGAAATGCCAGATTCTTAAGGCCTATAGGACAGGATATACAGCCAATGTCCCTGTTGGGTTTCTCTATAGACACCCCTTTACCACTCTCCCTCGGTAAACGTAATGGTTAGGAATACATGCAGAAGTACTGTCCCTGCCTTTTACAGAGCATTATGTATGTCCTCCAGCATATTTCCCAAAGATCAATTGCCTGTCATGTGACCACCATTTTGTTTTAATTCAAATATTATTTAAGGACGTCTGACTAGCAGAACATGCATCACCACTCTGAATCTGAGCTGCATGGGAATCTAGGGAAACCAATTTACTGGCCTCTAACTTAGCAAGGCAAGGTTTAAATTGAGGATTATTGTCAAATATAGAAAGGGTATATAAAGAGTTTAGACCACTAAAATTATGAATTTCCATTACAGCCCAAGTCTTAATATTAGCCCTTTTTCTCTGTTTAAATTCCAAACAGTATGCACCCAAACTAACAAAAGAGCTATTCTTCATACAAATGATAAGTGATCAGTCTTTCCAATGAAGAAGTCAAATCAGTAACTGAATCTATTAATCCAACATGCTGAGTAATATGCATTCCACCTATAGCCCAGTTGATGCAGACTACTTGTTTGTGTTCCCCCAAAATTAATATGTTGAAATCCTAACCTCCAATGGTGTAGTATTAACAAGTGGAGCCTTTGGGGGATAATCAGGTTTAGATGATGTCACGAAGGTGGAACCCTCCTGAGAAATGAGAAGGCAGCACTGAACCTGCCATCACCTTGATCTTGGGCTTCCCAGCCTCCAGAACTAACTGTGGAAAATAATGTTTTTCTTTAAGCCAACATTCTATAATATTTTTGTTATAGCAACTTGAACTGAGACACCAACCATAACTGAGTCTTTATAATTTTTAACCTGTGGCCTAAATAAAATTAACTTCCACCCAGTAGATCCTATATGAAATAGGAAGAAGAGGAGGAGGGAAAAATGAAACATTTAAATGAACAGATTAATGGATAGATAGATAGTAGATAGATGACAAATAGATGATGATAAGGCAGATACCACATTCATTATTTCAGCTACAGATTGAAAGGCCATAGTTTGAGACAGCACTTTCCAATATAGTTAATTCATATTCACTTTACTCTCAGCAGGTGACTGAGTTAGTCAATGCTATTTACCTGGAAAGGTGACACAAAGCTAATTTCCTAAGGAAGTCCTTATTTACTTTACAGGTATTGCGATGCTCTTATTATCCATTAACTTTTCTAAAAGACATGGCAGTACTAGAAAGTACCTCAGAGGATCCTATGGGCTTGTTTGTAATTTTTCTTTCCAGATTGGGTTAACAAAAAGCCTACATCCACTCGATGATCAAAATCAATAATCTACCCAACACAATAACTGTTCTCTTCCTTTTTATTCTACTGCCAGGAAGTCTTCAATAACCAGGTGGGAATCTCAGCTGCTATTTAATTGAAACTGTTATATTCTTGGGTACTGCAAACTAGCAGACCCCAGACTTATGGAAGTTTGAATACAAACAGAATCACAGACACTGCACCTTTCAGGGTTTTGATGTTGGCACTAATATTTACATTTTATCAGGATGCAGTCTTAATTTTGGTTTACCATTTTGATACAAAAAGAGATGCTCCAGAAGCTTCCACATAATAGTTTATGCTATTTCATGAATCAAAGAGCCAATGTACATACTCTATTAGTTATTGATTATATTTCTTATATCTATACATAACAGATTGGGGTGTAACCACTGAATATATTTATAGATCAATTGACCAATCTGAGGGAGATTTGGGCCAATCTCTATTTTTATATGACCACCAGAAACGTGAGCCACAGTGAAATTCCAGAACAGAAATTAATTTTACTTCAGAACCAGTGCTAATCACTGAGTACTCTACACCCTTGGCTGTTCTCAGCGCTAAATTACCCTACGAAATAGTGACGGGTCCCTTTGGAGAAAGATAGGTGGAAGGTTTACATAAAGTCTGTGCAACATTTTTCTAGACTTTTCCCTCAGGGTTATTTAAACTGTCCTTTTTCCAAACTGACTCATTTCTTTGAAACTAAGAATTTCTGACTCGAAGGTGAGTCTAGTAAGATCTCTTTGCACACACACAAACAAAAAAATTCCTAGAAATTTATTTTTCTTTTTTTTTTATTGTTTGTTGTTTATAGGGGTACAGATGTTTAGGTTACGTATGTTGCTCTTGCCCCCACTTCCCCACAAGTCCCAGTCCCAAGCGCGTCCATCTCTCGGAGGGTGCGCATTGCACCCTTTGTGTATGCATATATCCGTCCCCTCCTCCCCTTCGCCCCTCCCCCTTCCCCTCCCTCCCTACCCGACATCCAATAGATGTTATTCTTATATGTACTCTTATGTGTTGTTCAGTTACTACCAATTTGATGGTGAGTAGATGTGGTGCTTGTTTTTCCATACTCGGGATACTTCTCTTAGTAGAATGCGTTCCAACCCTATCCAGGAGTATACAAGAGGTGCT
>RJWJ010028965.1:0-21013 GCA_004363605.1 Indri indri | reverse complement strand
GCCCGGCCTCAGCCAGTGAGTTTTGAGGCTGTTACTGCTCTCCAGGCAGGACACGATGAAGCCTGAGCAAAAGTTAACAACGGCGAACAGTTCTCCAGCACTTAGTATGTGCCAGCCAGGCTCCGTGTTGAACATGCAAATATGATTGCATTTCATCCTCACAGCAACCCTGTGAGTAGGCGCCATTATTTTTTATCACCCCTGCATTATAGATGGGAGAATGGGGGCTCAGCCGTACAGCTAGCAAGTGGCAGAAGGAGGCCTTAAACCCATCCACCCTGACTTCAGCGCCCACTGGCCTAACCACTGTAATGTTCTGCTAAGTAATGAAGGCAGTGGGCAGAGACGAGGCTCGGTGTGGAGTGAGGGAGAGGAGAAACCAAGCTTCCCCTCAGCCAGTGGGATCAACAGTGAACCCAGGCAAACCAGCAGGTTTTGTGGCCCCTATACCTGTAGATCTAGGATTCTAGGACAGTGTCCAAGGCAAGGAAGACGATTCCCATGTATCATTGTTACTGTGACCAGGGGCCTCCCCATGGGGCGATGACACAGGCCAGGCTCTATCAGAAGTCTCTACTGAAGCTGGAGTCATCACTGCCTTTACCCTGCAGAAGTTCTGGGAAAAGGGGCCCCACCCCACATATTTAGGCCCTGGGAGAACATTTTTGTGGTTTCCAAGGTCCGTCCTTGGGCGCTGAGGCCTCCCACACCTGAGTGCGGCAGAGTCCCTTGAAGGAGTGTGGCCTTTGGACCAGAGCCGAGAAAATGGGATCTGCTTCTTATTAAGTGGTTTCCCGCCAGCAGTGTGGAGTCTGTTTGTGCTTTCTCTCCTGGGCCATGGTTTGAGCTGCTGGCCTCCCCACTTACCGCTGTGGACTTCTCTAGGCCCTGCAGCCAGCCGGGCCAGCTGTTGTCAGGAGGCCCTCGGACCGCGCGCAGCGCTGCTGAGTCACCTGCCGATTCACGCCACAGCTTCCACCTGGAGCTTTGCTTTGTCCTCCACAGGTCAGGGCGTTGGTTTTCTTTTTTAATAAATGAAGCAGAACCTGACTCACAACTCAAGAGAGGCCACAGCTTGTTCGGAGCCAGCAGCATTACCATGGCAACCGTGCCATCCATGAGCACTCGAAAACATCATTATCAACGGCGACCCCGCATCTTCCTTCTTACCTCGCGGCAGCCTTGGGCCTCCGCAGCTCCCTGACCCTTAGGGGTCAGCCCAGCTCCCCCAAAAGCAAAAAGTTGAAGGCAGGGGCCTGAGGTTCCCACTCACTCTCATCTTGTGGGACTGCCACTTGCACATCCTTCTGGAAGGAGCTGAGAAAATCTCTTTCGTGCTGGGGTAGGCATTAGGAGTAGACATTAAGCTGACATTTTGGAGCCCCCAAATCCATGATTTCTATCGGGAGGCTAAAAAATTGTGTGGAGGGCACAGCTGCAGAGATAATAAGGCCTAGAATTAAAATATGTGTAAGGATGTTAGTAATAGCAATAATGCTAATAATAACCATTTATTGAATGCCTACCACTGTGAGTCAAGTAGTATGTGAGATTCTTTACATACCTTGTTTCCAATCCCTTGCTGTAATTACTTACTTAGAGGCAATTTTAATTAATAAATTAATTTTAATTAATTTAATAATAATATCTGGCATTTATCGAGTGCCAGACACTCTGCTAAGCTCTTTAACATTTAATTTCACGTGGGAAGCACTATGATTATCCTCATTTTACAGATGAGGAAATTGAGGCTTATAGAGGTTAACTGATTCACCTGAGGTCACTCAGTCACCGTAGGATGGAGCTGAGCTCTGGGTCCAGGTCTGTCTGACAGGCGTCCCCATTATTTTGCTATAGCCTAAGGCTTAATCGAGGTTCAGGCTGCATCTTGGCAGATAAAGGCTCAGGTCTGCTGGTTTAGGAGATTCCCTCCAAGAGCCTTTCTTTTATTTATTTATTTATTTTTGAGACAGAGTCTCACTCTGTTGCCCAGGCTAGAGTGCTGTGGTGTCAGCCTAGCTCACAGCAACCTCAAACTCCTGAGCTCAAGAGATCCTTCTGCCTCAGCCTCCCGAGTAACTGGGACTACAGGCATGCGCCACCATGCCTGGCTAATTTTTTCTATATATTTTTAGTTGTCCAGCTAATTTCTTTCTATTTTTTTAGTAGACCCGGGGGTCTCGCTCTTGCTCAGGCTGGTCTTGAACTCCTGAGCTCAAATGATCCACCCGCCTCGGCTTCCCAGACTGCTAGGATTACAGGCATGCACCACCGCGCCTGGTCAGCCCTCCAAGAGCCTTGACTGATATTTCTCCCCCAAAATGGTCCCTGATCATTAAGGTCATCTGGAGAGACTGAAACATTCCAGACCCACCAACATCTATTGTGTCAGATTTTGGGGTGTGGGCCCCAGGAGCCTGTATTTTCCAGGTTGAACTTTAATGTTTAAGAATTTAGAGTCGACTGAGTCCCTCAAGAGCAGAGATCATGTCTTCTCTGAGACATCCTTAGGACCTGACACGGCCCTGTGTAGGGTCTCAAAAGCATTCGTTGAACCCTAATGAAGAATGAATGAGCCCCATGGAGTCCCTAAGCCTTTCTGGGCCAGGCTATCGCTTGGCTCCTAAGAGTTTGGGGATTCCTCCTACTCACTTCCCACCATCCCCTGACACTCCTCCATTCACCCACCTAGGGTGGAACTGCCCTCCGGCCCTGCCTACTCCTGTGGTTTCCCCTGCAATGGGAGCAGCAGGGTACACCTGTTGCCAAGGAGCTCTATTCATTAGCAGGAACAAACTCAGACCCTTAAGCCAGATTTCCAGGCAGATACTGCTCTGACTCCCCAATAAAATATTGTAGGTGGTTATCCACAGGGTAGAGAGGACAGCTTGGAATCTCTTCCTCTGACAAGTTTTAAGCATAAAAGAGGCTTATGTATCAGAACAAAATACCCAAATATCAAGTAATAAGATCTATAAGTGATGCTACATATAGATTATGGAATATGAATCAGCCATTAAAAATTAAGAATTTCAAGGCTGAGCATGGTGGCTCACACCTGTAATCTTAGCATTTTGGGAGGCCCTGGTGGGAGGATCACTTGAGGCGGGAGTTCAAGACTAGCCTGGGTAGCACAGACCCCTATCTCTACAAGAAAAAAAAAATTTTTTTTTAATTAGCCAGGGGTGGTGGCATGTACCTATAGTCCTAGTTACTTGGGAGGCTGAGGCAGGAGGATTGCTTGAGCCCAGGAGTTCAAGGCTGCAGTGAGCTATGATTGCAGCACTCCAGCCAGCCTGGGCGACAGAGCAAGACCCTGCCTCTAAAAAAAATTTTTTTTTCGAAGAATGTTTAATGATATGGGGAAATGTTCACCAAAAATAAGAGAAGAAAGCAGGATACAAAACTATATACACTGGAAAGATGTTTGTGATATGTGGCAGACATGCCAGTTGCTCCCCAATATCTGTTCTCCCCTTTTGCCATAGTAACAGAACCCCTACTTAGATAAATATCCTATTTCCCAGTGGCTATGGGACTAAGTTCTGGCTAGTGGGATATAAGCAGAAGCGATGTATGTGAATTCCAGGAAGTGTCTGTCTTAGTCCATTCCTGCTGCTAGAGACTGGGTTATTTATAAACAGTAGTCATTTATTGCTCACAGTTCTGGAGGCTGGGAAGCCCAAAATCAAGGCCCCAGCAGATTCAGTGTCTGGTGAAGTCTTGCTCTCTGCTTCCAAGATGGCACCTTCTTGTTGCATCCTCACGTGGTGAGAGAGACAAGCAGCATCCTTGGAGAGAGAAGCTGCTCTCTCCTGCGCTTCCTCCTCCTTCAGCTTTCTGGATTGTGGACACGAGCAGCCATTTTGGGTCACGAGGTAGAAGCCGTGTGCTGAAGACGGAGGGCATCAGGTTAGGAGTCAGGTCTGTGATGTTCATGGAGCTGTGGTGCCAGCCTGGGCTGCTTAAGGCAGGAAGTCACTTACTAGAGAGAGAAATTAACATGCTTAAGCTACTGTTACTTTGGGTTTTCTGTCGTTTGTAGCTGAAACAATCCTCATCAATATAAGATATATTGTTAAGTAAACAAAAAATACAAGTTAAAAATAGTATGAACTGTTTGATTCCAATTTTATTTTAAAATGCATGTTTATATATATTTCCCTATGTATATAAAAAAGAAGACAGGAATGTTAAAAACTAAAATGTTAGCAGAGATTATTTCAAGGTGGTAGGCTACAGTGATTTTACGTGTTCTTTTGTTTGCTTATGTATATTTTCTAATTTTTCTATAACAAAACTATGTTACTTTTTAAATAAGAAACAATCATATATCTTTATTTATTTATTTTTATTTTTATTTTATTTTATTTTATTTTGAGACAGAGTCTCACTCTCTTGCCTGGGGCGAGTGCCGTGGCATCAGCCTAGCTCACAGCAACCTCAAACTCCTGGGCTCGAGCAATCCTACTGTCTCAGCCTCCCGAGTAGCTGGGACTACAGGCATGTGCCACCATGCCCGGCTAATTTTTTTTATATATATATATTTTTAGCTGTCCAATTAATTTCTTTCTGTTTTTTTTGGTAGAGACGGGGTCTCACTCTTGCTCAGGCTGGTCTCGAACTCCTGAGCTCAGGATGATCCGCCCGCCTCGGCCTCCCAGAGTGCTAGGATTACAGGCGTGAGCCACCGTGCCCGGCCTATTTATATTTTTAAATTGAGATTGGGTCTTGCTATGTTGCCCAGGCTGGTCACAAACTCCTGGGCTCAAGTGATCCTCCCCCCTCAGCCTTCCAAATAGCTGGGACTACAGGCATGCGCCACCATGCCCAGCTAAGAAAAAATAATAAAAGATATACATGGTATGATTCTAATGAGATCTATATGGATTGTAATAATAAAAAAACACCTTACTCATGATTACATGGAAAAAAGACTGAAAAGTATACTAAAGTAAACAAAGGCATGAGAAACTGTTCAAAACACATTGTTAAGGGAGAAAAGGTTATTTAACAATATGATTCTGTTTCTTTTTCTTTTTGGTAAAAAGAACGACATAACATAAATATGTTAGAGAAAGAACCAGAAGGAAATAAGCCAATCAGTGGTCTGGTTCCAGAGGAGAGATTCTGGTGATTTTTTTTTTCCCTCTTTATACTTTTGGTATTCTCTAAATTTTTTCCAGTAAACCTGTGCTAATCTTATTTATTTAAAACTGTTTTTATTTAGAGAAATTTTAACAATACAGAAAATCATGTTCCAAAGAATAATAAAACACACACTCTTACATCTCCGCTGCCCCAAATGAAAATGATTAGTATTTTGTTATATTTAATTCCTGTCTTTATTTTTAAGAAATAAACAGTAACATAACAGCAAAGTCCTATTTATGTCTGTCTGTCCTGCTCATTAGAAATATTTAAATTAGAGAGACCTTGCCCTGGCTGGGATGGCCCAGCGTGAAGCTATGCGAGGTCAGGGAGACACACTCAGGGCCTTTTAACTCCCTTCCACCTTCAGCCAGAGGTTTGGCTCTAAGTGACTATTTCCAGGATGGAGGTGGCCTGGGCGCAAGTGTGCCAGATTTGCCTGGCACTTCCCCTGGAACATACAGCGGCAGGCAGGGCTAGAAGAGGAGGGTCCCGGTGGAACACTTCCCTCCTGAGGTCAGTTGATGCCCAACTGGTGTTTACAAAGAGGGTGGGGCCCGAGCCTCCCAGCTCTGCGGCCTTTGCTCTTGGGGGAGCTGGCCCACGGCAGGCCACAAGCAAAGGACGGAGAAACCGCTGTCTCCTGCAAGGCTCAGAGGCTGGGCCACAGCCTGGGAGGATTCTGGGAAATGAGGGCCCTGCAGCTAGGTGGTGAAGTGGTCAGCGGAGGTTATGGAATCTACAGAAAGGAGGAAACAAGGGAAGAGGTGGAAGCACCCACATTTACTAGGCACCTACTGATGGGAAGGCATTATTGCCATTTTACAGATGAGGAAACCAAGGGTCACTTGGCTAAGGCCTCACCCCTCCTATGGGTCCAGGCTGAGAGTCACACTGACTGCACGGCTCATCTTCTCATGCCACACCAGGCAGTGTCCCATGGGGCTATTAGGAGGGAGCCATTCTGTACTGCTCAGAGCCTGCAGCAAGGCCTGGGGTCATTTTGAGGTTGGTTTCCAGGAGGTGGTGGGATCTGGGGACAAGAAGTGCTGAGGCAGCCTGTCCTCACTTGGCATGAGTCCACAAGGCTGTCAGTCACCTTCTTGGAGGCTCAGAGGGGCTGGGACGTCTGAACTGATTTTGGAAGAGTTCCCTGCTGTCCTCTCTTCTTGACTTTGTGGGGAGCAAGGGTCTTAGGCCCACAGCCAGCTCCGCAGGAGACTCTCCAAGCACCTCTGGGGAGCAGAGAGGGGGATGATAGTGGCAACCACTTGGCTCTCTCCCCCTGACTCGCCAGACACACTTCACTATCCTCTCCTGGGCCAAGACAGAGGTCAGGCCGGGGGTGTCCACATATGCCTGTGTGCACACATGCACACACACACACACGAACAGGCCTGGAGCCCAGGGCTGGGTCGCAGACTGGATCTGAGAGTGATCCATTTATCTATGGGCCCCCCCACCTCCTTGACTCGAATGCCAGGGCCAGTGCCCGCTCCATGCCGGAGCCATGGTCACAGAGAGACACACGAACCCCTCCTTAGGAGACTGGCGTCTTCTATCAGATGGGGTTGGTCGGAATGCTGGCTCTGCCACATTCTGGCAATGTGACCTTAGGCAGGTTCCTGAACCTCTCTGAGGCTCGGGGTTTTATAAAACGGGGCTGTCGTTGATGATGATGGTGATGCTAACAGACACAACCTCTTCCAGTGGTGGGAGGATTCCATGCAACAGTGCACGGAAAGCAACTGCGTGTGTCACACACAGCCAGGCATATAGCGGATGTTCAGGAGGAGCAGGTCATGCCGTGCAGCCCCTGTGCGGCCCACCCCAGCCTGTCTCAGGACCCTCCTCTCCACCCCTTCCCAGGTGCTGCTGCTCTCCGAAGGCCCTCACAGACAGGTTCCTCTAGTGCTGCCCATGCTAGTGTCATTGTCAACAATAACGACAACTGCTGCTCCCATTTACTGACCACTGACTCTGTGCCAGGCATTGTGCCAAGTTTTTTTTAATTAATTAATTTTTTTTTAGAGACAGGGTCTCACCCTATTGCCCAGGCTGGAGTGAAATGGCACAGTCATAACTCACTGTAACCTTGAACTCCTGGGCTCAAGGGATCCTCCTGCCTCAGCCTCCTAAATATCTGGGACTGCGGGCATGCACCATCACACTTGGCTAATTTTTAAAAAAAATTTTTTGTAGAGACAGGGTCTCGCTATGTTGCCCGGGCTGGTCTCAAACTCCTGGCCTCAAGTGATCCTCCCATGTTGGCCTCCCAAAGTGCTGGAATTACAGGTGTGAGCCACCTCACCCGGCCAAGTTTTATTTCATTTCATCATCACAGCAACCCTGTGGGGGCAGTTATTATTTTCCTTGTAATACAGATGAGGACACTGAGGTATACAGAGGTTAAGTGACTTGCTGAGGTCACACAGGTAGGAAGTGGCCCAGCTGGGAATCTATTGAGGTTGGGAGGACAGGAGTGACAGAATGAATCTCGACAGACAGGAAGATATTCTGCAGACCCGGGTGTACCAGCTGCCAGGGCTCCTGGTCTGGGATCCAGTGGGGTTCTGCTGGTGGGCGGCTAAGTTCTCTTCATGGTCACCTAACCTGGCACCCGAGGGGCACCCTGGTGGCCAGGCCACAGGATGGGGCTTCTGCTCACCCTCATGCTTGGAAGTTTCCTGCCACTTTGCCCAGTGAGTCACTGCCCCATTGGCAGCTAGGGGTAGGAGATGGGGACCACGACTGTGTCCTTCCAGCCGGGATCAGGCAGGGTCCCGTCAGGAGACCAGAACCAGGTTCAGTGGAGAGAATGGCTGGAAAGGCTGAAAGTCACCTGGGGAGCGGGGAGGCAAACCAGAGATGAGCTGTGGCAGGAAACTGCCACTTCCCCCGAGGCTGGAAAAACAGAGGGAAGAGGTTGGTCCAAGAGCCCAGGAGCTGGGGCTGCCCAGCGGGAGCTAGAGCCACGCAGGGGTCGCAGCCACAGCCAGAGATGCCACCCAAGTCAGGGCACTGAGAGAAATACCCAGACTTCTCTCTTCAGGGACACACAGAGAAGAGGCTATGTAAGACGCAGTGAGAAGGCGGCCATCTGCAAGCCAGGAAGAGAGGCCTCACCAGAAAACGACTCGGATGGCACCTTGATCTTGGACTTCCAGCCTCCAGAACCGTGAGCAAATACATTTCTGTCATTTAAGCCACCCAGGCTATGGTATTTTGTTATGGCAGCCCAGGTAGGTTAATACTGTGGGCTTCTGATTTTTTTATCCGGAAACTAATTCCATTTCCCTGTGATTCTGTGTGTAGCCCCATCCTTAGGCTGGTAGCAAAAGCACTGCCCTATTCCAGGCTCAGCAATATCCAGAGGAAGAGAAAGAGAGAAAGTTGTTCATGAAGCTGCCTCATAAAAACCAGAGTTCTTTCCTAGAAATCTTCATCAAACTTTCTTTGCATCTATTGGCCCTAACTAGGTCACATGCCCATTCCAGAACCAATTCCTGAGATTTGGGAAAGCCAGGCACTGGGTATTTTGTACAGTCTGGAAAAAGTTGCACAGAGACCCCAAGTACAGAAGTGTAAGCAAAATAAAATTCATGTCTCTTTCATATGAGAGTTCAGAGAAAAGCAGTTGAAGACTGATAGGAGTCCATCCTCCAAATGTGGTTTCCCTCTCTAGGTCCAAGGAGATTGCTTCAATTTCTATCATCTCCCAGTCAGGGAGAAGGGCAGAAGGGTCAGGGAAGGACATGCACATTCCTTTTGAGGGCCCAGCTTAGCAGTGGTACGATCATTTCTGCTCTCTGTTCATTGGCAAGAACTTAGACTCATGGCCACATCAAGCTGCAAGGGAGGCTGGGAAATGTAGTCTTTAGCGAGGCAGCCATCTGCTCAGCCCAAAATTGGTAGTTCTGTTATTATTAAAGAAGGAGACAATGGGCCGGGCATGGTGGCTCACGCCTGTAATCCTAGTGCTCTGGAAGGCCAAGGAGGGAGGATTATTTGAGCTCAGGAGTTTGAGACCAGCCTGAGCAAGAGCAAGACCCCATCTCTACTAAAAACAGAAAAAATTAGCGGGGCATGGTGGTGTGTGCCTGTAGTCCCAGCTATTCAGGAGGCTGAGGCAGGAGGATCACTTCAGCCCAGGAGTTTGAGGTTGCAGTGAGCTGTGATGACACCATGGCACTCTAGCCCGGGCAACAGAGACTCTGTCTCAAAAAAACAAAACAAAACAAAAAAAAAAAAACCAAAAGAAAGAAGGGGAGAGTGGATGTTAGTGAACTAGAGAAGTATTTGCGGCACACTGATTAGTTTAGGCACAGGTTCCTGAATCAATTCTTGGATTCTTGGGAAGGGTGGTGGGCCCACCCCTGGAGCTAGGCAAAGGGTCCGCTTGCCCTGAAGCACATGGGCTTGCTTAAGCCGCTGTACTCAGGGTCTGTCTGTTATAGCAGCTTAGTTTGTCCTCTCCGCACCGTGCCTTGCATTTCCTTGGCTTCTCTTAGGAAGCTGGAAGGGGGAGAATGGATGCTGGTAGTCAGCCAGCAGTGTCCGCTATCTTATCTGCCCTGCAGGTCCTCAGACTCCGGGGAAGGGACACATCTGAACAGGTAACTTTGGGTCAAACGTGACAACTAGCAAACTAGCCTCCGTCAATAAAGCCCAGTGAAAACAGAGGGAAGATATAAGAGAAGGCTTCTTAGAAGGAAGAGAGGAGTATAATGAGTTCATTCTGGCTGGGTTTTGAAAGATTTGTGGGAATTTCCCAATGGTTTTGGTTGGGGAAGGGCATTTCAGACAAAGAGAACAGCAAAAGCTTGGAGGCCCACGGGGTGTGGCTGGTGGTCCCGCAGGGCTAGAGAGTGGAAGGAAGGCTGGCAGGTAAGCTGGGAACCATGAATGAAGGGCACCTGAGGGCTGTGGGGAGGAAGCAGCCCGTCTGACAGGCCCCTGGAAGCCATGCAGGCCTTTCAAGCCCAGGAAGACATGATCAGATCTATGTCTTTCTCTGAGGGAGGGGCGGGGGATGACTCGTTAGGAAGCTATTTCACAAATTCGGCTGAGTAATGAAGACAGCCTGCATCGGATCAGGGCTTTGGTGGTGGGAATGGAGACAAGGAGACAGTTTGCAGAGAGGTTTTGGGCAGAATGACAGAACTTGGTAACTGGGTGACTGAGGATGGTTGAGTGAGGATGCGGGGGGTAGTTTAAATATAATTAAAGATGATCCTGAGTTTACATGCTTGTTCTAGAAACCTAGAGAAGTAAATGCAAGTTTTGGGAGGTGAGAGGAGAAAATGCCTTCCCACTGTCCTAAGCCTGATCTGTGACAGACTTCTTTGAGTTCCTGAAACGTTCAACAGTCTCTCTTAACTCAAGACGTCTGAACACTCTGTCCCTACTCTACAGAACACTCCCTTGCCCTCAAATCTCTAACTGGCTAATTCCTCATTTCCTCCAAGAGCCTTTCTTCTTTTTTTCTAAATATTTATTTATTTATTTTCGAGACAGGGTCTACCTCTGTCACCCCAGCTGGAGTGCAGTGGCATCATCATAGCTCACTGCAGCCTCAAATTCCTGGGCTCAAGTGATCCTCCTGCCTCAGCCTCCGGAGTAGCTGGGACTACAGGTGTGTGCCACCATGTCTGGATAATTCTTCTATTTTTTGTAGAGATGGGGTCTGGCTCTTGCTGAGGCTGGTCTTGAACTCCTGACCTCAGGCGATTCTCCTGCCAAGGCCTCCCAAAGTGCTAGGATTACAGGTGTGAGCCACTGTGCCTGGCCCCTCTCCTACAGTCTTATAGTATCCCATTTCTTTTCTTTCCACACCTCTTACTGGTGGTTGTTGAATGCCTGTCTTCCCCCAGTACGCCTGTAATTTCCATGAGGCAGAAACAATGTTTGCATTGTTCACTGCTGCATTATCAACACCTAGGATGGTGGCTGGCACATAGTGGGCTCTCATGCTGGGTATGAGGCATCCCACAGCAGCCACTGACAATAAAAGTTGGCCAACAGTTTGGATCAGGTAATGAGGCCACCGTGGGGAGAGGCGATGTGACCCTGGATCACTCTAGACTAATGGTTCTCAACCAGGGCTGATTTTGCCTCCCAAGGGACATTGGGCATGTCTGGAGACATTTTTGATTGTCATAACTGGGTTTGAGTGTACATCTGTGTGCTACTAGCATCTAGAGGGTAGAGGCCAGGATACCGCTAAACATCCTACAATGCCCAGGACAGCTCCCCACAACAAAGCATTATACAGCCAGTAGTCAGTAGTGCTGCAGCGGAGAAACCTGCTGTAGAGATGGGAAAGCCAACGGGCATGGCTATGATCCAATTTGGCCTACTGGCTGTTATGGCCCAACTGAGTAAGGGCAAGGGAAGCTTAGCAGCTGTCACAAGAAATATGGATTTGTGATGTTCAGCCAGGAACCACCGTGGATTGGACCTCAGTCAAAGGTCCCAACACCTTGGGCAGTTTCCCCTTAGCTGAACTCCCCGCCATAAGCCCAGCCAGCCCAGTCTGGCGCTCGCCTCTCTCTGACTCACTCCGTTGGGTTTCTCTTGCTCTTTGGTGGAAGGGCACCACACTCTCTTCCCACCCCATCTGCCTCGCTGATTATTTTCAGCTTGCCTTGCAGAGGCCCAACACTGCAATTACTCCCCAACCTCAATGGCTCCTTCTGAAAATAACATTTGGGTCGAAGAAAACCTCAGTCTGGTGGGCTGGATTTTATACTAAACGGTTAAAGAGTGGGTGTGGGCATGGGGGGTGGGGACAAAGGAGTGGCACAAAGGAGTGGTACAATTAAGAGAAGAATCTGGAAGGAGGAGAAAGAAAAGGAAATGAAGAGAGGGAAGAGGTGGTGGTGGCGGTGAGGGCTGTTGTAGAAAATATATCTACTGGGCAGGGGTCATCAGTCTTTAGAAATCTTATGCCATGTCCTCATTTATGCCTCTAATTGAAGGTTTTGTTTGCTGTAATGACCCACCCCCACCCCCAATCTTTGAGGCCTGGGAAATTCATGCCTGCCTGGGGCCAGAAGAATTCGTCTATGGGCATACCAATCTTTATCCAAGCTAGTGACCAGATTTTCCGACCCCAAAATAGAAGACACATGGTCTGACATAGGATTTTTGTTCTCTTTCCAAGAGAATGGCAGTCTGGGAAATGTAGTTTCAATGCTGAGAGGTGGAATTTCTAAGCATTTCCATCATCAATGGAGGAGAGTAGATAGGATGTTCAAAACAGGGATTCTCATGGAAATCAGAAATTTGTTCATGGGCTACTTTAGTTCCGAGAAAAATATGGGCTGGGCCAGTGGCTCATGCCTGTAATCCTAGCATTTGGGGAGGCCAAGGCAGGAGGATTACTTGAGGCCAGGAGTTTGAGACCAGACTGAGCAAGAGTGAAACCCCATCTCTACAAAAAATAGAAATATTAGCCAAGTGTGGTGGCATGTGCCTGTAGTCCCAGCTATTTGGGAGGCTGAGGCGGGAGGATCGTTTGAGCCCAGGAGTTTGAGGTTGTAGTGAGCTCAACCATTGCACCACCGAACTTTAGCTTGGACATCAGAGTGAGACCCTGTCACAAAAAAAAGCGAGGGGAAAAAAAAACAAAGAAAGAAATAGAAAAAAAAAAATGAAAAGAAAATGAAACAAATGAGGAACTTTGTCCCACGCAAGTGGAGGAAAGAGGAGGCTGTAGGGGAGAGGAGACAAATACTTGGAATTACCCTTTGGATTCCAAAGGAGGCAAGCAGAGATTGGGGGGGAAAAAGGCTGCATGAGGTGAAATTTGGAAAAACAGGCAGGACAGAGTTCCACACATGAGTTAAAAGCTCAGTTCTGGAGTCAGACCTGGGGTCTGGACTGTGTTAACCACCTGGGTGACCTCCAGCAGTAACTTAGGCTCTCTGAGCCTCCATTTCCTCATCTGTTAAAGCGGAAATTGGGTTAGAACCCACCTCCTTCCAGGATCATTGCGAGAATGAACTGATACGCAGTTCGCAAAATGTAGGCCCTTGTGCTTAGAAGCACTACATAGCCAGGGTTCAGGAGTACAGCCTCGGAAAGGGAGCTTGAGGATGGACACAAAGTGGAGCTGTCCTGAGAGAGACTCCGGAGGGCAGCTCCTTACCCTTGTCAGCATTTCTGTCTGTTACATGTCACCAACTCAACCAGCCCAGTGGAGAGCTCCCTTGGGCACTGGCACTAGTGCTGCCTGCTGTTACAGAACGTGCCCTGGGGAGGAGGCCTTGGGAGGCAAGTGGGTCCTTCTCTCTTGCGTGTGGATGTCCCCATCACGCATCCTCTATTTGGGGCTCACTTTGCTAATTTGTTCAACATGATTGTGATGCTGTTCACCCTGTGCCAGGCACTGGGCTAGGTATAGGACACACAGCAATGAGCAAGGCTCTGTGCTCAAGGAGCTTCCTGTCTAGTGGGAGAAGCAGGTATTAATAATTACAATACAGTGATATTAAGTGCTACAATCCAGGTAAGTACCCAATGCCAGGAGGGCACATTGGAGAGGCCCAAACCTATCTGGCGTTAGAAGGAAGGAAGGGCCTCCCTGAGGAAGAGACTCGTAAACTGGGAGAGAAGTCCTGAGCTGGTCTGATCAAAGGTATGTAAAGAAACTGGCTGGGCATGGTGGCTCACGCAGATAATCCTAGCACTTTGGGAGGCTGAGGCAGGAGGATCACTTGAACCCAGGAGTTGGAGGTTGCAGTGAGCTATGGTGATGCCACCGCACTCTAGCCTGGGTGACAGAGACAGACCCTGTCTCAAAAAAAAAAAAAGAAAAAGAAAAAAGCGTGATGAAACTATTATTGTGCCCATTCTACAGATGAAGAAACTAAAGTTTCAGATCATACAATTAGTAACAGCAGAACTCGTATTTGGATCCTGGTGGCCCTGATTCGCACCCCCCTGATGCCAGTACCTTGTGCTGCCCAGCTCCTGGGAGGCCCTCATCCAGGCCCTGACATTTGAGCTTGGCCTTGAAAGAGGGGTAGGATTTGGAAAAATTCTTGGGTCATCACGGGATAGGACATCAGTGTGGGCTCTGGAGTGGAGTTTGCATCCTGGCTCTGTGACCTTAGGCAAGTTACCTGACCTTTCTGTGCCTTACTTTTCTCCTCTGTAAAATGTGAACACTCACCTCCTATAGTGTCATGAAGAATTAGAATGTGTTAAGAGCTTAGAACAGTGCCTGAAACATTGACAATCACTTGATATGTTAGCTATCATTGCCTCCAGATTTCTTCTCCAAAAGTGGGAGGCAAGGCAATTTTAGCTAACATTTATACTTTTTTCTTTTTAAGGCTAGTCAAGTGAAGCCCTGGGAGTAGAGAAGGAACAAAGAAATCTATAACTAGTTGTGTTAATTAAGTTGTAAACACCACTGCCCTGGGACCAGCCCATATGTACATTTTTTATTTTACTAGTTTTGAATTTACTTTCGGGCTGTGGTTTTGCTAATGTTATCATGTTATCACTTAGGGCAAGGCTACATAAAAAATGGAACCGATTTAAAAGTTAACAAAATAAAAATCAATTAAAAATATATAACAAAGGTGGAATGTGGATATGGATATGAAGGAAATACTTGAGTGGTTGAAAAGTTTGGAAAATAATCTGTGATACCATGTTCTCCCACCAGTAGGAAAAAAAACCCAAAAAAACAAACAAAAAAAACAAAACCGAGGCAAGGCAGATACTGCCCAAGGCGATGTCAAAACCTAGCCTCTTTTCCCCTTGTAACCACGTTTCTTTCCCTCTTGAGAAATCGGGTGTGAGGGCCCAGGCCAGCGAGGCTCGACAGGCTCATGAGCCGAGGACCCCCGACAGCATTGTGGACTGGGGGGCTTGGGAAGGGACGCTGAATCCACAGGCCCAGGTCTGGAAACCAAAAGCCAACTTCCCAACTTCGCTCTCTTAGCGTGTTTGGGGCGATTCGGGCCTCTCTGATTTTTTTGGATCACTGGGTCAATCAGTCAGCCAATGCCTCGGGAGAAGTTTAATTAAGCTCAGATCGCCGGCGCGAGCTGCCAAAGGTCTTCCCGCCCGGCCGGTCGGCCCCGCCCCCAGCATAGCTGCTGAAAAGCCCCACCCCCACCACCCGGCGGGGGCGGGACTACAGCTTGCGCATGCGCACCGGCCAGGCGCCCGGCGCCCCGCAGCAGGGCTCAACTCCCAGAAAAGCGTTGCAAACTGTTGCATCAGACAGCAAGCAGCCGGCCGGGCCGCCAGGGTTTCTAGGAAGATAGGAAGGGTTTGAGATCATCCGTGGTCGCTTGGGAGCTTTGGCCGTCACTCACTCTGTTTACACGCGGGTAACACGATCCCCCAAAATACCAAGTTTGCAGCCGTCAGGGGAGGGCCTTAGCCACAGGTGAAATTCGCTGAGCTCCATTGCTGCTGTCCCCACTGCACGGTCCACTCCAGGCTGGACCACCTGAACTGGACTCCGTTTTATTAATGGCTAGGGCCCTGAAAGAATGAGCTGGGTTTGATTTCTCTTCCCAATTACAAGAATGCCCCCTAAGGAATTTCTCACTCTGTGAAAGTGCAAAACTAATTTCCCCAGACAGGCGCTGTTGCCCGTTCCCAAAAAGGCTTGGAAAGATCCCAGCAGGAATGTTCTGTGGTTTCCAAATCTCTTTAACCCAGCAGCTCGACACACAGACCCTGAGCTAGGACCCACTCTGGCCACCCAGAACTTCCTGGTGAGCAGATGTACGTTCTTCCCAGATAGGTCTTCTTTTTGTCATATCTGAGCCCCCGGTGTTATGGAGACTTTGGATATTAGCCAGAGGACAACCACAAACTCATGCAGACGAGGCACACATACGAGTTCCCGGGATTCAAATGGCTTAGCAACTAAGGTCAGTGGAAAAGTTGTCCTCCTCACCCTCCCTCATTCTTCTGGTCTCTGGGCCAACCTTCCTCAAAGGGAAAGAAAAGAGTGCTGTATCTAGAAGGGATGGGACAGTCCTGAGGGGTGGGATATTAAAGAAGAATAAGAGTATTGATTTGGAGTCTACTTTATAAAGAAAATTTCAGGGACATAATCTGAATCCTATGGTTCAATCTTTTTTTGGGGGAATGAGTCAAGACCAAGATCACTCAGTATTAATGGATTTTCCAGAAAGACAAAAACTGGCAATTTACCTTACGCATTCCGTCTTTCTTAGGGTGTCAATGGTGAAAATCTATTCCATTTGAATAATCATGAGAGCTAAAACAGGCCTAGTGCTCTTCCTTCCCCTCATTATTAGGAATCACTCGATCCCAAGATTCAATTAAAAAATGACCCAGAAGACTCATAAGCTTTATCTGATGCATCCCTTGCCAGACAGTCACTGTCGTTTGTTTAAGCCAGAATTTTCCTGTGAATAGTGGAGTATTCTGTAACTATGGGATGTTCATTGTAATTGATGTTTCATAAATATGGCCTGAGCTATTTTGGTCATCATTAACAGTGCTCTTATGAGTTGAAGTTGTCATTCCTGTTGACAACTAGGAAAGTATGGGAAGGGGTCTTGGCAAGTTCTGGAGCTAGAACATTCCCGAGTCCTGCTTCTGAGGTTATATCAGGAACCAAACCTTCTGCCAAATGGGTCTCACCAAGGTAGGTCCTAGGATCTGGGGGCATGGTCTCAGGGAGCTACCAGGAGCTCACAGAACGTCAGACATGTCTGAGCAATCGTCTCCACCTGGAAAGCAAGTCATTTACTATTGCGGGGCCAGGCTTGAAAGTTGGAGCCATGAGATCAGGAGGCAGGTGGGAATGGGAAAAGGTGAGCTCATGAGCTCATGTTGGGTCCTCTGCTGTACCCCCAGCACCTACATATAGTGGACCCTCAATGTATGTTTGTGGAATGAACGAACTGAAAGGAGTCGGGGCAGATGGCAGAAAAGGGCAAAGAAGTCCAAGAATTTTGCGGGAGGCAGCCTGGGATGGCCAGGGCATTCTTGTATTGGGTGAAGAGGGGAATTCCTCTGGTTTAAAGACACAGGGCAATGGAGTCAGAACTATTAAGTGACAAGTCTCATGACGTCCTGTCTGCCTTGATTTCCCTGTTTGGAAAAACCTTCAGTTGGTGGTCCCAGAGCCAAGCAGTCTCTACTTAACCAAGCCTAGTGACGTCATCACCTGTTGCCTCACCTTGACTGAATTTCCAGAGCGAACTTCTGGAAAAGTAAGGGGTCTGAAGGAGTGACTGAGATCCAGAGGACAGGAACCCCCCTCCTGCCCCCAGAAGCCACACTTTAAAACCATAAGCAAAGCAGTGGCCCAGCTGGTTAGATGCTACAGGCATACACTAAAAGTGTGATTCGTTTTCCACATTCATTGGGCACTCACAGATTCTAGACACTATACCGAGCCCAGACCCAGACAAAGCTCCTGTTCTAAGGGCTTATGATCTAAATTCCTTGTGGAAAGTCTGTCTTTGAAATGTTCAAGGCACCTCATTTAGTCCTGATTTCCAATTCACGTCATGTACCTCCTTCCTGAGAAACCCACCACATTTTAAGTTTGTAGCTGGCCTGCCTTCTGTTTTTGCTATTTATGTGCCAATTTAAAGGGTGGAGAGAACCACATTAATTTAAAAATAAAACACAAATAGCAAAATGAGGCTTGGTTAAAGTAAAAACCACAAAAGGGATTTTTTCTTTCGCCCATACTTTTCAGATTTTCCTAGAACCACCTTTATTTCCTCAGAGCCCAGACATAGAAAGTGAGTGGGCCTCTCCGGATGCTCTTCCAAGCTAACACTAAAAGCCTCGTTCCTGTTCTCCTCTCCTTGCACCTTTTAGGTTTTGTTTTTCTGTTCTAGACATTTGCATCCCAAATTGGAGACTCGAACTGGTCAAGCCTCCAATTCACATGTTGTATTTCTAAGCACTCTTAGAGTAGATTTCGGTTCATTTTTGCATGATTAGTATCTTACCTCTTCTGCTCAGTTGTGTCAGCTTGTACATTCTAGGTGATGTGAACATGGCTTTAAAGTCAGATACTCCTGGGTAGAATCCCAGCTTTGCCACTTACCAGCCTTGTGACCTCATCCATCAAATGGCCATACTGGTCCACAGCTCTCAGGGCTGTAGTGAGGATTAATGAGTCAAGACACACAAAGGGCCCAGTGCAAGGGAAGCACCAGTACACAGTAGCTATTAGGAAAATAGATCCTTCCATTTATCTGCTTGCTCCTTAACCAACCCCACCCACCGCCCCCTTATTTTGGAGAAGAAAAAAAAATTAGTCATCTATTCCAAGTGGATGATTTATCCCTATTTTAAATCACCACAGGGCCCACCAGAAGGGGAGACAAGTCCGTTTTTGACTTGCAAACGTCTGGGCCTTTTAATGGGATGAGATCAGTGTCCTCACCCCTCAGCAGGGGATGACCAGACCTGCTATGCAGGGACTGGGGAAGCCTTGAAGGCCGATGGTGGGGTGGCAGGAGCACAGAGATGGGGAGGAGTGGTCAGGAAAAACAGGTCCAGGGATGAGGTGAGGGGCCAGAGGGGTGCCAGCCACCGGGAAGGGAAACTTCCTGCTTCGGGGTTCTGAGTCCAGGCGTCTGCAGGCCGAGGTCCGCCCGCCCTGAGGTCTGGTGACCGTGAGACCCAAGGCGCGTGCGGCAGCGCCCTCTGCCGGTTTCACAGGACAGGCGCCCAGCCCTGCGCCTGGCCCCGCCGCTCTGCAGGTGGGACTCTGGATCCCTCCCGCTGCCTCCGCCCACGCTCCATCCCTTCGCAGGACCGCGCGGCCCCGTCCCCGACTAGATTCCTGGAGACGCGTCCCTATCCTACGCCTGTGGGCTGAGCAGGGACGATGCTCGGAAATACCCGATTCATCAGGGGACCGGAGGCTGCAGGGAGCCCATCCAAACCCCGCAGGGGCTGCACCTCTTGGGACCCGGGGCCAAACCCTGCTGGGCTGTCGGAAGTGGCATCGCCTATGGCCAAGACCACGGGTTCTGCGGACAGAGAGGAGCCCTGGGTTCGCTTTCTGCCTCGTCCATTTTCCAGCTAGGTGACCTTGGGCAAGGTACTTAAATTTCCATGTGCCTTAGTTTTCCCATCTTTAAGATGGAGAGAATGATCCCATCCTTAGTGGGTTTGACATGAGGATTACATGGGATCAGACACCCTGGGTTGGAATTCTGGCACCGACAACAGCTAGCTGTGTGCCCTGGGGCGAGTTACTTAACCTCTCTGTGCCCGGGTTTCCTGCAAAATAGGGATAATAATGGTACTTACCTCCGAGGGTTGTTGCCTGTCAAGCGCTTAACACAGTGCCTGGCACAGAGTAAGCGCTCAATAAATGGTGGCTATTATGGCTGTTGTCGTTATTATTGTTCTTAAGGGCGCTGAGCACACGAGCAGAGCTCTAGCTGGCGGCTATTATTAGTCTCTTTCTTGGGTCCGGCTATTGCTTTCCGGGCATTGTTAAAATCTTTTACCGTGCGCTCGCGTCCTTATCAGTAGCCGAAGGACAGCCGGCCTTCCCGAGTTTGGAGAATCGAGGTTCCCCTGGAGGAGGGCCAAGGACGCGGCCGCGGGCTGCAAGGACCGGGACCTCCCCGGAGGAAGCCCGCGCCACACCGCCTCCGCCCGTGCCTCCATTAACGCGCGTCAGAGCCGCACTGACGTCGCCAGGCCGGCCCGGGGAGGCGCGGCGCGGCGCGGCAGGGAGGCGCGGCCTGGGGTGGCGGGGATGGCCTGGGCGGTCCGCCGCCCGCAGGAGGCGCCGCAGGAGGCTCCCCGGGCCGCGCCCCGTCCGTCCGCGTAGGGACCTGCCCGCTTGGGCGGCCAGAGGGAGGGCCCGTGCCCGGGTCCGCTCTTCTGCGCCTGCTTGCGCGGGACGCACTCGGGGCTCCGCCTGCAGCCCCGCGGGGAGGCCCAGGATGCCACCGCCTGCTCCCGGGCCCGGGGCCCGCCCAGCCGGGCGCGGGGGCTGACCTCCGGGCGGCCGCTCCGCGTCAGCGTGATCCTCCTCCCTGTCCTCCTTCCCCCATCCGCCCCAATCACATTCCTTGCCGTCCCCCAGCGACTCGCTCAGTTCCTTTCCCTCTACCCTCCTTCTGGACCAACTCATTTGCTGTCAGTGGTTGATCATCACTCACAAGAGGCACCTCCCACTCCCAGCTCTCGCCTGCAGAGCCCCTCGCGCCCGTCCCACCGCTCGCCCCGCAGCTGCACTTGACTCGCCCTGCGCGCACCTCCAACTCGCTGCGTCTTGCCTTTAGTGTGCTCCATCGCGGTGATGGCGCTACCGCCCACCCCAACGCCCTAGCCGCCTCGCGTCCCCTCCTAAACACTTCTCCAGGCACTCTCCACTCCATCCGAATTCTGGCCGTCGTCGTTTAGACCTCTACGGTGCCCCGCCCCCTTTGGCTATTACCATATTCCCCTCAAGAGTCTCCTCGTCTGCACTCCTGTCTCCTTCGAATCCATCCTCCACGCACTGCCAGAACAGCCACCTGCAACCCATGTCTGGCGGTGCCTCTGGGCTTAAGGCTGCCCCCCCTGGGACCCCAGGCCCTCCCTGTCTTCATGGACGCCCTCGTCTGCCATTTTCTACGTAACACCTTATGAGCCAGTCTCAGGTGCTGGACACCTCTGGGGCCACACTATTTAAGGTCTCAGTGTCTTTGTTGCTGTTGGGCCCTATCCGGGGAATTTACACCTACCTTCCTCTCTCCCTCCCCCAGTTGGCTTCCTGTTACTCATTTCTCCAGAATTCGAAATCTGAGTCACCTTTCCAAGAACACCCTCCCTATTCTGCTGTCTGGCTGAGTGAAGCGCGGCCCCTGCTGCTTTTGTCATATTT
>RJWJ010028964.1:0-21014 GCA_004363605.1 Indri indri | reverse complement strand
ACGAGAGATTCCTAAAATTTAAGAATGTAGAATGGGTGAAAATAAAAGGATAGGAAAATAGATATATCATACAAGTGCTAACCAAAAACAAGCTAGTAATATCAAACATAGTAGAGTTTAATGCAAAATAAGAGTATATGATATTTGAACAATGCAATTAACAAATTTACTTAAGGGACATAGAACATTGACTAATATCTAGTAACATCAGAATACACATTCTTTTTAAGTACATATGAAACATTTCCAAAATTAACCAACTCAAAAAAGCAATTCTCAGAGATTTTTAAAAGATTGAAATTCTTCAGATTATGTTCTTTAATGAAAGTGAAAATTATGCTAGAAATAAATAAAAATGTAGTTGTAAAATCTCCAACTGTTTCTAAATTAAGCAATATGCTTCTAAATATTATTCATAGGTCAAAGAATTTATAATGAAAATTAGAAAATATTTTCAACTGATTAATAATGAAAATAACATCAAAACTTGTGAGTTGCCACTAAGGCCATTCTTAGAGGGAAATCTATAATCTTAATTGTGTGTATGAGAAAAGAAGAAAATCTAAAAATCAGTATCTCTAAGAATTTGCTGTGGAGATTAGAAAAAGTGCCACAAACTTAAACCAAAATAATTATGTAACATCTAGGGAATGAAGGCTCATTGGATGAGAGGCAGCAGGCATTACAAACAGCAAGATTAGATACTGCCTCCCCAAGTATTTCAGATACTAAAACAAACAAAATTGAACCATATATAGGTAGTCCTTACTTTGCCTGATAGTGCACGACTATAAAAATGACATGGCAAGCTGAAACTTTGTAAAGTAATCTTAATAATCAATGGGGGAAAATTGTGATTGTTCTATGACCTTTAAAAATTTTATCAAAACACTAAAAACTGTCTCACCATTGGTTATACCTATGCTGTTGGTTATAACTTAATTTTTACAAAGAAATAAGATACCTTAATTCTCAGGATTTCTAATGTTTCAAATTATAGTGTACTAAATATTAATTTTAGTATTTTTCATTTCATTTTATAATTAATTTAAAATTATTAGGAGAATTGATAAGCATATGATATAGATAACTATATGATGGAAATGATAGAATATTATGATATCACCACTAAAATATTTACAGAAAGCTTCCTGTTTCAATAATACAGTTAAAAAGGCAGATTGTAATATTATATTAGCAATAGGATATATCTATTTGTATCATTTTAATGGAAAGTAAAAATTCTGCTAGAAAATACATCACAGCATTAATAATCATTTTTTTCTGGGACTTAGGTATCTTTTCTAAAACTCTTGTATTTCCCTATCAGTCCTTTTTCTCTATCAAGTAAATATGTTATATAAGAAAAGCAAATATTTTTTAAAAACCATTAGATATTTTAAAATGAAATATTGTGTTATTGACACTGCTAAGTATGTCTTTTTAAAATTAGGAAATACTAATAATTATTGATAGCAAGCTCAGTCCTTTCTTTAGAAAGTAATCTTTTGTTGTTTGTTTCTTAAGTATTTATCACCTTAGCTTTATTGTATTTGATGAACTTTGTTTTTAATAAGTATGTTTTAAAAATTAAGCGTGAATTTTTCTAGTTTCAAAGGAAATTTGTAATATCAGTAGATAATTCTCTAAATGTTTTAGGTAGATGGATCTTGTTTCTTTTGTAATTTTCACCTTAAAATGTATTTACTGTGAATATTTTCTGCTTATACTTATGTGAAATAAGTGTTTTTCCTATATTTTAAGACGTTTCTTCTTAAATATATATCATTTTGAATTAAAGCAATCACTCTTTTAAATTGCACCTTCGTGTGGTGTTTTTTTTGTGTGTGTTGTTTTAAAGCATGAATTATCTGTAGTTTACCTTAATGTTAAGATTAAAGTTGAATTTAAGGCTTTCATTATTATGGTCAAGCTTATGTAAGAATATGCTAAAAAATAAAGCTTCTAATAGTTTTGGTTTCGTGACCAGCAACCATTTTATCCTGCTCTGTTTATTAACTGGAACTAGTAACAAATCTAATGAGTTTCGTAAAACTCACTGAAGAAAATAACAGTAATTCTATAAAATTTAATATATAATTTTCATTTAATTGGATGAAACTATGGTATTTTAAATTTTTCTGAATGGCTTGTTTAATCATTTAATAAGGTATAATATCTGAAATTTACTTTTCTGAAAAATTGTCTAGATAAACTGAATTATGCCTAAACTAATTATCAGTTTAATGAATTTGAAATTGTTATACAATCTTTTTATTCACATAGCGCAATATTTAATGGTGATTAAACACTTCTAATTTTTTATTTGAAGTATACTTAAAAATGATTTTGCATAAAGAATTATTTTTGACCCAAATGTTCATTTAATTAACCTCAAAGCAGTAATGTTATTGAAATGAATTTAGATTATCATGTTAATTGTTTGTTCCAAAGGTTACACAGCGAATTAAAAGATGTTGTTGAAAAACAATTGGAGGCCCTTCCCCTTGGCACAGAGATAGGAACTGATATAGGTACAGATCATGAAACAGTCAAGAACCTTCAAGAACAATTGCAACTAGCCAATCAAGTGAGTTACATGTATTTCTTACAATTATATACTCAATTAACAGAGCTTTAAAAAATCTGCATTAATCATTATTTATGAATAATAACCAAATTTTAGCAATTGATTTTCTCTAATTCACAAGAGTTGTTACAGGTTGCAGAACTTATAATAAATACCCTCATTTATAATATAAACGTTATAAATTCATTATAGTTACCAAATATATATTTTAATTGAATCATAAATTTTTTGACTTTTTTTGTCTTATGAGAATATTTTAATGTCAAAGGAAATTTTTAAAGAAAAAAATCAATTATCTCATTTCCCTAAATTTATGCTTTTCTTTTTTTTTTTTTCTTTTTGTTTTCTTCTGGTACTGTTTTCTTTAATTTTCAAAGATTATAGTATTATATTTTTATAAAGTTATACTTCTAGAACTAAACTTTTTCTCCTTTTTTTCTTTTCTTGTAGTGATTGAAATCTTTGGAAAGCTATGTTATAAGAATTCTGTTTTTGAACACTGTAATTTTTTGTGAATTTACATGTGAAGGAATTTTATTTGAATTTATAATTTTATAACCCAAGTGTCTCATGTCTTATGTGGATTTAAATCTCCATTCTTCTCTTTGTGCCTCAGTTTCCTCATTTATAAATGGGAATTAAAAATTATGGATTGCAATTTTGATTTTATATATTGTCTGTGGAAAGTCATGGTTTTATTCCTTGGAAATTTGGTTTTAGAATTCTTTACATTTGAAAGTGATATTTTAGGTAAATCAGAAAGGCTGTATTTAGCTTGATAAGGAACATGTATTTAAAACTGAATTTTTAAAAGTATATGTAATGGAAGGAGTTTTAAAAAGTTATGGAGGAAAGGATTGATGAGGAAAGCATGTTCTTCGTTCTAGATTAGGAAGGATTTATAATTGTATAGAAGTCAATGGAAAAAAAAGTCAATGGAAATTAATTTAGACTTACAAATGCTTTCCAACCAGATATTAAATATGTCTTTCAAAAGATGTGGCACAATGTGCATTTCTTAATACTTCTGAAATGTTATGAAATACATAAGACAATACTGACAAATTTTACTTGGGTTTATTACTTATATTTGTTTATATATTGTTTTTAAAGGTCTGATAAAATACATACAATTGTATTGTTATCCATCACTGGATTGAAAGATCTTTGTATCAAACATGAAAACTAGATGAATCCAAACTGAACAGATCAAAACTGAATTAAATGCAATTTAAAGTAGAGAATTGAGAGAAAAAGAATTCTTGATTACACTATGCTTTATCAAAGTAATAAGCATACAGCATTTAACTGTCTGTTCAAATGTCTTCATTCATTCCACCAATATTTATTAGGTACCTGTTACATGCCAGGCACTATGCTAAGTATTGAGGATACAGTGGAGAATGTTTCTTCCTTCTTCTATGAGACATACAGGCTTTTGGAAGAAATATACCAAGATGATAAAGTGTTGGGATTCTGGTCAGACTCCTTATGTTTGGTCCCCATTTGACTTTCTATCTCTATGATCTTGGGAAACTTCTTTGTACTTCACCTTCTTCACTTATATATGGGGATTATAATTCTTATCTTAAGGGGTTTTATAGTAATTAAATGAAAAAAATCCCCATAAAGCATTTAGTGCAATGCCAAGCACTTATTTAAGCTAATAAATGTGCTTATTACTTTTTGTGTCATCATTTTTGTCATCAACATTACTGAATAGCAAGACAGGCAAATAAGAATTAAAATTATGTGCAAAAGGTGCTGGGTAGAGCAAATATATTGCTTTAGGAGCCAATACCAACAGTACAATGTAAGTACCTAACTAAATATTTTTAGTTTGACATATTTTGTTCTAGTACAGTAGTGTGATTTGTAAAAATGTAAAAATTTGTGAAAATGATCATATCATTTGACCAAGTAATTAGATCATGACATCTCACAGATTTTAAGAATTTGTTCTAAAGAAGCGTATGTAAAAACTTGTGAATAAATATACTCATAATATTTATGATAATAAATTAGAGATAGATTAAAAATCTAAAATATGGAATCAGTTAAATTATAGTTTGTCCGAATAAGTTATACCATTAAATATATACATATATATATAAGTAGAGTGGTTTTCAAATTCTGTGTACATTGTAATCACTCGAGGACTTCTTGAAACACAGATTGCTGCCCTGTACCACCCCCCTCCCCAAGTTTCTGATTCAAGAAGTCTGGGATAGAGCTCAATAATTTGCAGCTCTTACAGTTCTGAGGTAATGCTGATAATGCTGGTCCTTTGAGAACCACTGCTCTAGGAGAATCTGGATTTTGTAATTATTAGTCCAGGTGATTTTTGTCATCAGGCAGATTTGGGAAACAGTGGGACCTTTTGAGGTATGAGGCATTTTTGTGACAATTCTGCTGAAAAGAAAACTGAGTCTTAAGGAAATGAAGTGAATTGTCTAGCTCAGTAAGCCAGGAATTAGGGATCCAACTCAAGTCTTCTGGCCCCAGATTCTGGGGTTATCTACAAATTTTAAAGCTATTTGTTTTTAAAATTTTTAATTTGTATACAAATTTAAAAAGTTTTAGCAAAACTAATCTATGGTGTTAGAAGACAAGATAATGGTTATTTTGGGGAGATTGTAGTAAATGGAAGAGGTCACAAAAGGGGCATCTGGCTTCTCGGTAATGGTAATTTTCTTTCTCTCAAACTGGGTGCTGGTTACATGAGTGCTCTCACTTTGTAAAAATTAATGCTTTGAGCATTTCTGAATGCATATTATACCTCACTAATAGTTTCATAAAACTTATAAACCTGTATTTATTTTAAATGTATACTCTTCATGTTCTAAAAATGTTTATCTTTTCACTACACCTTCTTACTAATCTAAGAGGGTGGATTAGCTCTGATTTGGGATTTTTAAAGCTTGGGCTTTACAGACAAGGAAATGAGGTTTCTTCCTGTCTCTTGTCAACAACTTGCTAAGAGACCCTAGGCAAGTTGCCTAAGCCTTAGTCTCCACTTCCCTAATAAGGCAATAATGATCTTTACCCAGTAGGTTAGCATTTCTCAACCTTTGTCCAGGACACCTTTTCGGAACACTTAAAAATTATTTAGGACCCCAAAGAGCTTTTTAGTTTCATCTATCAATATTTATTGTATTACAAATTACAAGTGAGACTTTTTTAAACACAAATGCAAGCATATGCACACATTCCATTAGCCCTCAAAACAATGACATCATTATCATATAAACCTTAGAAAACTCCACTGTATACTTGTGAAAGCATGAGAGTGAAAAGGGCAAATAATATGTCCTATTATTCTGAACATAATTTTAACCCCAAAGTCCTCTCAAAGTGTCTAACAGTTCCCATACCACACTTCGATAATGCTATATGCAAAGAATAATGACCTGAGATAATTGTCATTATAAAATGCCAAGTGAAAATAGTATAATGCACACAGTACACTATATGATTCCTAATTTTGATAAAAGAGAGAAAATTACAAAATCTCCCCCAGAATTACATGTATAAACATGAATAGAAACAACATTTATAAAAACGATTATATCTAGATGTTAGTAATATTTATCAGGTGGTTAAATTATAGTGATTCTTATTATGTTCTCTATTTTTCTGTATTTTCCTAATTTTCTACAATGAAAATTTATTATTTTTCCCATCAGAAAAAAAGTAATTGGACTTTGCTAGGGGATAATTTTCTTCTTCAGCAGTTTCTAAGGCTTATACTTTCTTGTGGAAGAAGGAGAGTGGTTTAAATCTGTGTATCTGTTAAGGCTTTTAATTTTAGCTAAATCTGAGTAAAAACGATTTCAAATTAAGGAACTTTTTATCTTTAGGTTTATTCTCTATTATTAATATAATTTCATATCTTCAAAAATATTACAACTATAATACCATATTTACACAGTTCTATTTTTGTTTTGTGACTTTACAAGAACTCCTTCTGTAAAAGATTACGATACATTTATACTATGCAATAAATAGTCCACTAATAATTTAATGAATTATCAAATGTTTTCATTTTATAGGAAAAAACTCAGGCTGTGGAACTCTGGCAGACCGTTTCTCAGGAGTTGGACAAACTACAGAAACTTTACCAGGAACATATGACTGAGGCCCAGATTCATGTATTGGAAAGTCAAAAACATAAGGTGATCTTGAATTTCATGGTTTTCTTGTACATAAGTAAGAAGTTGCATTCTGAAGAATCTGGTTTGGGGAGGAATGCCTAGCTGTCTACTATGTTATTTATGTTCATAACAAATATTAATAGATCTTTCTTGGTTAAAAATCTCTTGAACAGGTAAGATAATTAAATCACTGAGGAGTATACGTTCAGTTCTATAATGTGATTTAGCAATGAAAGCTATAGTTAGTTCTAAGAAGCAGCTATAAGATTATTTTGTATAAACGAACCTACAAAGCTTTTATTTGCTTGATTTCTTACCTGACTTAAAACAAAACTGTGCATTAGGTTTTGTCCAGTGAAGAAACCTGCTCAGATAAAATGGCAATGATATGTAAAATAAAAATGTTAACACCCATAAATGTGACTTATTTCTAAAATAGATATCAACTTTGTCTACCATAAATTGATCAGAATAGAATTTCACAATAGGAAGGTATCATAATGGTTATTAAAGACTTTTTTCTATCCAAAGCAAGAATCATTTTACACTCTTTCAAAGGGGACGTCTAGCTTTTACTTTACATATCTATTGACAAGAACTCACTATCTCACGATACCATCCATTCATTCCATTGAGAAATCTGCCTCCTTTATTCTTCCATTAGTTCTTTTATTGTTAAGTGCATTTAGCACCATGGAGAAATTCCAGTTCTGACCTCTTTTCTATGTATGTTGAGAGCCATTTTTTAAATAAGTTGGTTATCATACCTCTCTTCAACTCTCATTTGTAGACTTCAAATCCTAATTTATGAATGTTCCTATTATTATCATTATAATTGGGAATTTCTACCTGAAGAAATCATAACAATACTTACATGATGCATTTACAGTTTACAAAATGATTTTTCTGTACATGCCCTGGTTTGAAAATAACCCACATGTAATCTGATTCACTGGACTTTTGCTTCCAAGATCTAGAAACTGTCCTTTATGGGCTGTTTTCTCATTTGGGTCAATCAACTAAGCCCATGAGATTTTTTTTCACTTGTACTGTAGCTATGCAGTTAAGGTACTATAGCTATGTAGTTAGGGTTTGTTTTTTTGTTTGTTTGTGTTTTGGCATAAAACTTTATAAATAACACTTCATTCTTATTTCCTTAGTTATTTATTTATTTTATTTTATTTTATTTTATTTTATTTTATTTTATTTTATTTTATTTTGAGGCAGAGTCTCATTCTCTTGCCTGGGGCGAGTGCCGTGGCGTCAGCCTAGCTCACAGCAACCTCAAACTCCTGGGCTCAAGCAATGCTTCTGCCTCAGCCTCCTGAGTAGCTGGGACTACAGGCATGTGCCACCATGCCTGGCTAATTTTTTTCTATATATATTTTTAGCTGTCCAATTAATTTCTTTCTATTTTTGGTAGAGACGGGGTCTCGCTCCTGTTCAGGCTAGTCTCGAACTCCTGAGCTCAGAACGATCCGCCCGCCTCGGCCTCCCAGAGTGCTAGGATTACAGGCGTGAGCCACTGCGCCCGGCCCTTAGTTATTTATTAATCTTTAATTCTGTCATCTAGCATGTTAACAGCCTCTCCCAACTTTGTGTCGTCCACACAAATACTGTTTAGTAGATTCATAACAACTAATCGAACAATTTCAAACTTGTGAAGCTGAGGATTTTTTAAAAGGGCGTGGACAGTAATTCCTGTGCTATGGTTTGTACTGTAGGTTTTGAGTAAGGTTTCGAATGTGGTTTTCCAATATTGGATAAGGTCTCTCTAGCATTTGGAATTTCTAATAACTTATCATTTTTGATAATATATTTCTTTAAGTTTTAAAATAGTATTTACTAATGGATTGATTTCTGGAAATAATGATTTGACCTAAAACATAAGTAGCTACATTAGTTTCAGCATTGCCACTTTATGTAATTTTTTAATCTTTTAAAAAATTTTTATAGTCTTCAACTATTAACTCACACAATAATAGAAGAAACACTACTGATTTTTTGTCTAAATGTAGGCATGAAGATTTTAGACTTGATTTTAGTTTAATTTTAAATATGGGTGGTACACAAAATGCTATTTATATATCCTCCTACCTTCCCACTGTAGGATCAGCTGACCAATTATAAACAACTGACCAAGGAACTTCATTTTAGTAAGGAGAGCACAGAAATGGTAAGTGAAAATAACCATTTAGTATACTTGTTTATATCAACTAGAAATTGTCACTATAGATAATGTTCGTTTATGTAAATATGACTCAAGAACAACAACAAAACACATTACATGAAATTAAAATAGGTAAGCAGTATTTTTTTCTCTTTTATATTTTTCTTTCACATTCAGTAGCATGAATACAGTACCCGAATACAGTACCTTTTGTAGGTCTAACTAACATCTATCTGAAATATACCTTAATCTGAAAATCCACTTAGGGTCCTTAGTAAGATCTCCTAAGATTTATCTAGCTCCTCAAGAATAGAGCACATGAGGCCGGGCGCAGTGGCTCATGCCTGTAATCCTAGCACTCTGGGAGGCCGAGGCAGGCGGATTGTTCTGAGCTCAGGAGTTCAAGACCAGCCTGAGCAAGACCGAGACCCCGTCTCTACCAAAAATAGAAAGAAATTAATGGGACAGCTAAAAATATATAGAAAAAAAATGAGCCGGGCATGGTGGCACATGCCTGTAGTCCCAGCTACTTGGGAGGCTGAGGCAGTAGGATTGCTTGAGCCCAGGAGTTTGAGGTTGCTGTGAGCTAGGCTGACGCCAGGGCACTCGCCCCAGGCAAGGGAGTGAGACTCTGTCTCAAAAAAAAAAAAAAAAGAATAGAGCACATGCTTTATTCTTTGTATTTTGTCTAGCACGATGCTTAATATTTGATAAGAATAGTGTAACTGTTTAATGAATAGCCCATTTCCTAAAAAATATTGAGAAACTAAGAACTATGTGTTAGTTAATTAACCACCAGTACTAACTTTGGTACTCCTAAATTTCCCTATAATTTTTTCCTAAATTAGCCCTCCCAATTGTGCTCTTTGCCTTTTTATTCTTTTACTTTTCTTTTGTTTTATTTTCTTGGAATTTTATTTTTACCTCATTGTTGAGTAATAGGATTATGACACACCAGGTAATTCTTCTCTTTCCTTTCCTCATTCTTGCTTAGTGACTCTGCTAATTCTTGTTAATAACTAATAAAAATGTCTTTAAGAATGGAGTTGTGTTCATCAAAAGTAGGTTATTCAATTTTATTTTACGTTAAATTTTTTTCTTTTTTCACCATGTAAAAAATTATTAAACCAATATCTCCCTATTCTCCTTATGTTAACATTTGGAATTTCTAATTATGTACAGTTTTTGGTAATATACTTTTTAGAGTTTTAAAATAATAGTAAAGTATTCCAGAACAAAATGATTACTGATTCCATAATTAAGGTATTTTTTAACTTTTAATATAATTCTACATGGAACTAATAATTTAACCGAACATCACAGTTATTCATTCTTTCTTTCAGTATGTCTCCTAGAATTGTGGAAATTATATAATCCTTTGATGTCTCATACCATAGAGCCACTATTTTATTATAAACAACCCCAAATGATTTTGATGAAAGAAGTCATGGGAAAAGGATGTTTGAGTATTCCCAGGGAATACATTAAAAATTTCTAAGGCAGAAGAATTCATGGTTTCAGGCCAAGCTAAGTATAATAAACTATGGATACAATAAAACTGATACAGTAATGGCAATATGGATAGAAGCAAGTATTATAAAAAGCAAAGACAAGACTATACAGGTGGTAAAAATAAAGGAAAATGGTTAAGAAAAAATTGTGAAACAATTTTTTTGTAATATATATAATGGATATCAAATAAGACTAGTAAGTGTAATGGGGCAAGCTAAGTGCTTGTAAAGATCTTGTACATCTCAAAGAGCACTCAGAGCATAGGCAGAGGAGCAAGTTTGAGACAAGATCAAACTTGAAGAAAAGTGCCCTTTAAGAATCAAGCAATTTCTATTAAAAAGTTTTCTGATTACATGAATAAATTCATTAAATGAATAGGTTCCTGTACATGTACAATAAATTGATGAGTATGTAATGAGTAAATAAAATATTCTACAATACAACTTGAGCAACATGGCAGAGTAGGAAACCCTGGACCCTCTTTCTCCTTATAAATATACCAATTCAGCAACAGTTCATGGACAAATTCCCTTTGTGAGAAATCAGAAACTAATTGAAAGGTTCTCACATCCCAGGAGATCGTAAAACCAGGCTCACCAAAGCTAGTAGGGAGATTCGGGACAAGCTCTTGCTAGAGACCCTGCCCATGGTGTAATGCCGTATGATCAAAAAGAGACCCTCTATCTTCTGGCTTCACCCAGAGGAGTGAAGAGATTGGTATGTACATCCAAGGCCCCAACTTTTCTGAGGGAGCTCCCCAGAAAACTGGTTCCTGTCTTGCCGGTCTTGGAGCTCTGACAGACCAAACATAGTCTAGCCACCCAGGGGAGAATGGAAGCATTGGTTTGGACTGATAGGTGCCATCGATCCTATGCCCTTCTCAGCACACAGCGTGCAGATGACTGTTCAGCTCTCAGCTTCCCTTTAAGAAGGAAAAACATTGATCCATGCATCCAGCACCCCAACTTTTCTGGAGCTTTCCAGAGAACTAGCATCTGTGTCACCAGTCTTTTTTATTTTTAATTTTTTTTTTTATTTCAGCATATTGCGGGGGTACAAATGTTTAGGTTACGTATATTGCCCTTGCCCCACCCGAGTCAGAGCTTCAAGCTTGTCCATCCCCCAGAGAGTGCACACCGCACCCATTAGGTGTGTATGTACCCATCCTCTCCACACCCCTCCCATCTGCCTAACACCCGATGAATGTTACTACTATATGTGCACTTAAGTGTTGATCAGTTAATACCAATTTTATGGCGAGTACATGTGGTGCTTGTTTTTCCATTCTTGGGATACTTTACTTAGTAGAATGGGTTCCAGCTCTGTCCAGGATAATACAAGAGGTGCTATATCACCATTGTTTTTTGTGGCTGAGTAGAACTCCATAGTATACATATGCCACATTTTATTAATCCACTCATGTATTGTTGGGCACCCAAATCTTTGCAATTGTGAATTGTGCTGCTATAAACATTCTATGCAGATGTCTTTTTTATAGAATGTCTTTTGTTCTTTTGGGTAGATGCCAGATAATGGGATTGCTGGATCAAATGGTAGTTCTACTTGTGTCTCTTTGAGGTATCTCCAAAATTGCTTTCCAAAGAGGTTTGTCTCACCAGTCTTGAAGTTCTGATGGGTCCACCAGTCTAGCCACCTACGGTAGAACAGAGATAGCAGCTCGGGCTGATAGGTGCCAGAGAACCCTACCACCCAGCTCATCACAGAGCAAGCAGATGAAACTGCAGCTGCCAGTGTCTTTCTCAGGAGGGAAAAAATTGGTAGAGGCTTCCAGAATCACTGGCTGGCTGATTCATGGAGTTCTCTTGTATAAAGCCAGTCTGTGAAGACTGGGAGAGGTCCTTGCTTTCTCTAATGCACAGACACCAACACAGAGAGTCAAGGAAAAATGAAGAAACAGCCAAAGATGTTTCAAACAAAGGAACAAGATCTCCAGGAGCCAGCCCTAAGGAAAAAGAGTTAGGATTTACCTGCTAGATAATTAAAAATAACTCTCATGAAGGTACTCACCAAGGAATAAAGAACAATGCATGAACAAAGTGAGAATTTCAACAAAGGGAAAATATTAAAAAGTACCAAACGAATCATAGAACTGAAGGACACAATAACCGAACTGAAAAATTTACTATGGGGGTTCAACACAGACTAGATTGAGAAGAAAGGATTGGAGAAATCAATGGAAATAATTCAGAAGAGCAAAAAGAAAAGAATGAAAAACAGTGAAGAAAGTTTAAGGAAATTACAGGACACAATTAACCTGACTAGATACACATTATGGAAGTTCAAAAAGGAGAAGAGAGAGAGACAAAGGACCAGAAAGCTTATTCAAAAAAATAATGACTGTAAATATCCCAAATCCAGGGAAGGAAATAAATACCCATAGCTGAGAACCCTAGAGGACACCAAATAAGATGAACGCAAAGAAATCCACACTGGGACATTATAATCAAATTATCAAACATCAGAGTATTTTAAAAACATCAAGAGAAAAGCAAATAGTCACATAAAAGGGAACCCACATATGACTATTAGCAGATTTTTCAGCAGAAACCTTGCAGACCAGAAAAAAGCGGGATGTTATATTCAAATTGCTGATAGAAATAAACTGCCAATCAATAATTCTATACCCAGCATAACTCACCTTCAAAAATGAAGGAGAGATAAACAAAAGCTGTTGGAGTTCATCACTACTAGACCTACCTTGTAAGAAATGTCAAAGAGAGTTCTTCAAGTTGAAATGAAAGGACACTAAACATCAACGTGATCACATAAAAAAATATAAAACTTGTCAGTAAAGGTAAATATATAAACAAATACAGAACACTGTAGTATGATAATAGTAAATCACTGTTAATTCTAATGTAAAAGATAAAAGTATTAAAAATAACTATATAAAATATGTTAAAACATACACAGTATGGATAGAGGTAAATTGTGACAAAAATAGCCAGTATAGGGAGAAGTTAAAGTTCAGAGTTTATATATTTCAATTACTTAAGCTGTTATCAGCCTAAAATACAATGTTATAACCGTGAGATACTTTATGTGTGTCCCAAGGTAACCACAAAAAAAAAAAAAAAAAAAAAAAAAAACCTATAAAGTTACATATAAGAAGAAGAGAGGCCCGGTATGGTGGCTCATGCCTGTAATCCTAGCACTCTGGGAGGTTGAGGTAGGAGGATTGCATGAGCTCAGGAGTTTCAGACCAGCCTGAGCAGGAGCGAAACCCTGTCTCTACTAAAAGTAGAAAAATCAGCTGAGCATCATTGCACATGCCTGTAGTCCCAGCTACTATGGAGGCTGAGGCAGGAGGATAGCTTGAGCCCAGGAGTTTGAGGTTGCAGTGAGCTATGATGATGCACTCTACCAGGGCGACAGAGCCAGATTCTGTCTCAAAAAAAAAGAAAAAAAAAAAGAAATCAAAGCATGTAAGTACAAAATAACAACAAAACACAAAGGAAGACAGCAAGAGAGGAAAATACAGACAAAATAACAGTAAGACTAACAGAAAACAATTAACAAAATAGCAATATTAAATCCTTGCTATCAACAGTTACTTTAAATGTAAGTGGATTAAACTCTCAAAAGAACATAGATTGGCTAAATGGATTAAAAACAAGACCCAATTATATGTTTTCTACAAGAAATTCACTTTGGATTTAAGGATACACATAGGCTGAAACTAAAGGGACAGAAAAAGATATGCCATGCAAATGGTAACCAAAAGAGAGCAAGTTCGGCTATACTTATAGCCGAGAAAGCAGACTTTAAGTCAAAAACTGTCACAAGAGACAAAGAAGGACATTTTATAATGATGAAAAGGGTCAATCCACCAGAAAAATATAGCAATTATAAATATATGTACACCCAACACCAGAGCAATTAAATGTATAAAGCAAACATTGACAGAATTGAAGAGAGAAATAGATAACAATAAAATAATAGTAGGAGAATTCAATACCATACTTTCAGCAATGGGCAGAATATCCAGACAAAAAATCAATAAGGAAACAGGACTTGAATACACTATCCACCAAATGAACCTAACAGACATGTACAGAACATTCCACCCAACAGCAACAGAATACACATTCTTCCCCCAACCCACACAGATCTTTCTCTATGATACATCACGTTAGGCCACATGACAAATCTTAACAAATTCGAGAAGATTGGAATTATACCAAATATCTTTTCTGACCACAATGGAAACAAAAACTCCACATACCAAAACTTAGAATATACAAAAGCAGTGCTGAGAGGATAAGTTTATATCAGTAAGTGCCTACAATAAAAAAGAAGAAAAATGTCAAATAAACAATTTAACCTTACATCTCTAGGAACTAGAGAAACAACAAACTAAGCTCAAAGTTAGCAGAAGAAAAGAAATAGAATGAAAGTTTGGAATGGTGGCTATCAGGACCTAGAGGGAGAGGAAGTGGGGAGTTACTAATCAGCAGGCATAAAGTTTTAGTCAAAGAAGATGAATAACCTTTAGAGATCTGTGCAACACTGTACCTATAGTCAACAATAATGTACATTTAAAAGCATGTTAAAAGGGTAGATCTCATGTTAAGTATTCTTGTAACAAATTAATAAAAATAAAATATCTTTCTTTACCAATGTAAATTAGTAATATGCAGCAGGTAAAATGTCCTTACCTGAATGTCAATTAAAAGGTACATGTTTATATTTATTTATTATGCCTATAGATATATTGTGATTTCATACGTCCTAGAGATTTGTGTTACTGAGTCATATTTGTTCGAAATTTGCTCATCTCCACAAAATTACTCAAAAATGTTTATCAGTTGCATACTAAGTTTCTTGTACTAATATGAGGGGACTTCAAAAATTCATGGAAAATGTTTATTATGAAAAAACTATGCATGGATTTCAAAATTATTTTTTTTGCACCAAAATAAACTCGTTCTAACTTGTTATAATACGTCTGAACAGGATCTAGTTTGAGGCACTAAGGAGGGTAAGATATCAGTTTGCAAAGATTCCCCTATCAGAGCAGCATAAATTCTGCTAAAATTGAAGCAAGAACAAACATCAAATTTATGGTGAAGTTTGGGTGGCAGATGGTGAAATCATTGATGGTTTATGAAAAGTTTATGGAGGATGCCCCAAAGAAATCAGCAGTTTACAAATGAATAACTCGTTTTAGGAAGAGACAAGACCATGTTGAAGATGAAGGCCACAGTGGCAGCCCATCAATCTGCAAGGAAAAAAGTAATCTTGTTCATGCCTAATTGCAGAGGAGTGACAACAACAGCACAAAATATAGTGTACACCACAGATATCTCAATTAGTTCAGCTTACTCAATTCTGACTGAAAAAATTGAGCAAACTTTCCATTCAATGGTTGCCAAAACCATTGTGCCCAAATTAAATGTAGACAAGAGCAGAGCTTTCAATGCCAATTTTAAGCAAGTGATATCAAGATCCTGAAGCATTTCTTCAAAGAATTATAACAGGAGGTGAAACATGGCTTTACCAGCACATTCCTGAAGACAAAGCATAATTAAAGCAATTGCTACCAAGACGTGGAAGCGGCCCAGTCAAAGCAAAGCAGAGTGGTCAAGAGCAAAGGTCATGGCAACCTTTGGGATGTTCCAGGCATTTTGCCTGTTGACTTTCTAGAGGACCAAAGAATGATAGCATCTGCTTATTATGGGAGTGTTTTGAGAAAGTTAACCAAATCTGTAGCAGAAAAGTACACAGGAAAGCTTCACCAGAGTCCGTTTTGACCACAGCATCGCTCCTACTCATTTCTGTCATCCAACAAGGGCAATTTTGTGAAAGTTTCAATGGGAAATCATTAGACATCCACCTTGCAGTCCTGATTTGGCTCCTTCTGACTTCTTTTTGTTTCATAATCTTAATATATAAAAGATACCCATTTTTCTTCAGTTCATAATGTAAAAAAGACTGTCTTGACGTGGTTAAATTTCCAAGACCTCAGTTCCTTAGGGATGGACTGAATGGCTGGTATTATCACTTACAAAAGTGCCTTGACCTTGATGAAACTTATGTTGAGAAATAAAGTTTGAATTTTTATTTTTATCTTTTAATTCCATTTTCCCACAAGCTTGCTGAAGTCTCCTCAGATAGGTTCTCTAAGTTGCAAACATGTATCATTCATAAAAACACTGTCTACTTGGTAAAACAGGACTGATACATGAATTAATCAGTGAATAAGGTGCTAAAATAGATGATGATTGAAAGGGATGCTTCCCTATACCTTTATGAATCTCTGAATTCTAGAATATTAATATAGTACATAATTTTCTTTGTGATCATAAATATGTAACGACAAAGTCACATTCAGATGCAGTTGTGAAGCTCCTATTAGACTTGCTAGCAAGTTAAGCATGTTGCTTAAGTTCTTAAGCATGTTTAAGAACATTAGGTTCTTAAAATGCCCAATTCCAGTTTATACTTCTGCTAATTACTCTGTTAGTTATCTTTGAAGTGTTCCCAAATGTTCAAAAACACAAATGTTATGCTAGTGCCAAGACAGCATATACAATAAAACTCTAATGATGCCTGCGATGTATTAAATCACATGCCAGGAACTGGGAGTTCTAAGAGAAGCTGATCCTCAAAAAAGGCTCATATTATAGCCAGGAATGGACTTTAAATATAATATTTAAATATGATGCATTATGCTCTGTAAAGGTATATATAATGTTTTATCAAAATTCAGAAGGGGAAACAGTTAATTCTGCCTGAGAGTGAGTGAACCACACAGGGTGTTGAGGGATGAATGCAGGCAGAATAATGACATTCCAGGCATAGGGAAATATAATAGTCTTTTAAAAATCTGAAGTCAATGAAATTGGGTAGAGCATGAGAGAAACACAATGAAAGCTGCCTCAGGGACTTTAGCTGGAGAGATGTAAGCATGATCTATTGGGATAGGACTAAATCAAGACTATCAGTTAGGAGATAACTATAATATATAAAGCAAAGGGATAAGGAATTTGTACCATTGAGGTAAAACCAGCACTTATGGAAGAAAAACAATTCCCTTGGAAAAAGTTTTTCTAGGTTGGCTCAGTGGTAGTGGGTTATCAAAACTTATTAACATTAGTGTCACTAAAAGTTGGTATACAACCCCCCACTGCTAAATTTGGCTAAAAAAAGTTTTTCTACATTTAAAAGATTAGTTTATATCATACTTCGAACTCTTCCACAAGCTAACCTTGAGAAAAGAGTTCCAAAACAAATTATTTATTTAGGAAGTGATATCAGGGAGGGAGCACCAGTAGGAGAGTGGGGAAGTGAGACCAAGAAAGAACGAGAAGACAGCCAATAATGGGTTTTTAAAAATCAAATTAACACTGTAACTGAATCTTAATCCCCCTGAAAGACAGTGTAGAATAGGCCTAAGTTATACCACCTGTGGGGTGAGGGAATTTGGGTTATTTTCCCTTCAGTCACATCGGGCTGCTCCAGAGCAAGGTGGGACATTAATTCTATAAAACTTGTAGCTTTTTCATGGAGGGATGAGTAAGAGAGGTTCAGGTAGCCGGAGAAAGCCATAGACACAGAAATACAGGTACAGGTAGTTAGAAGTGAAGTAGGTATCCACTAAAGTATTAAAGGCAAGGCAAGACAGCCAAGGTTACATTTTATCCTCAAAAAATCTAATCATTATCATGAATCTTACTTCATTATTTTTTCTACTTGTGTACCTTATGATTGATCTTCAAGATATAGTTCTTAAATGTTCTAATACTGATTGTGTCCTTTTTTTTGTGGCAGGCTAACCAACACATTCTGGAAACAATAACTGAACAAAGTGTACAAATTGAGCAACTCCGCAAACAACTTAGGTATTTTCAAAAATGAATTTGTTATTTTATTATTAATTCTTTTTTTCAGGAGAGCTGAAGTGACGACATAATTTTTCCCATGACTTTTTTTTTCTTCCCTTTTATTAAGTTTTTGTCAGTAGCTTTTTTTGTGTATGATCTTTCAGAACAGGAAGAGACTGAAATCAAAATTATCACTCAGGAGGTAACTATGATATACAGTCCGTACTCTGTATCCATAAGTTCTGTATTCAGAGGTTCCATATTCATAGATTCAACCAATTGAAAATATTAAAAAATATATAAAATAAAAATAAAATTTAAAAAAATATAACCATTTACATAGCATTTACAATGTACTGGGTATTATAAATCTAGAGATGATTTAAAGTATACAGGAGGATGTGCATAGGTTATATACAAATACTATACCATTTTATATAAGTAACTTGAGCATCTGTGTATTTTGGCACTTGCAAGAGGCCCTGGAACCAATCCCCTTCAGATACCGACGGATGAGTGTATATGATAAGGTTTGTACCATGATGGTAAAACCAGTGGTTATGGAAGAAAGCTAATTCCCATGGGAAAAATTTTTCTGCATATGGAAGACTATTTCATATCTTCCTTTGTATTCTCACATGGGTAGACACTGAGAAAAGGATTCCAAAACCTATCGTTTCTTTAGGAGGTAATACCAAGGAGCACCGGTAGGGGAGTGGGGAAATGAGACAAGTGAAGGGAAAGAGAAGGCAGCAATAAAGGATTTTTTTTTAAATCTGGCAACTTAATGCTGTTCATGTGTATTGTGGTCCATTCGTTTAATAATCATTGCATTAATGATTATTGCAATGATTTATTTAATTGCAAGATCTTCCTCTTTTTTCCAAAATGAAAATGGTTTTTTAAATTATCATATGAAAGTATGTTAAATTGCAATGGAATTCTGATGGTAACTACCCAGAGTTAGTCCACATTACATAGGTTAAAGGCACAGTCCCCAGCAAGACTGCCCTCACTCAGACACTAGCCACAAGTTTGGGGGCCCCCAGGCCATCCTCACTTCTGAGCAACTGCCTGCAAATGGTGACATTCCCACCAGCCCCTCAGGTGCAATAATTCTCTAGAGTGACTAACAGAACTCTGAAAAACACTGTACTTTGATGATTATACTTTTATTATAAAAGATATAAATCAGGACCAGACAAGAGAAGAGATCTAGAGGGTGAGGTTTAGGAAAGTCCCAAACTGAGAGCTTTCATGTCTTCTGCTCATGCAATCAGGGCATGTCATCCTCCTAGGACATCAATGTCTTCACAAACCAGGAAGCAAGCCTCAGTGTCCAGAATTTTCACTGGTGTTTATTACGTGTATATGATTGATTAAATCACTAGGTACATTATTGAACTCAATCTCAGCCTCCCTACCCTTCCTGGAGATCAGAAGGTCGGGCCTGTATCATATGGCTCAAAGGCCCAACACTCTAATCACATTGTTGGTTCTTCCAGCATGGCCAGCCCCCATCCTGAAGCTATCTAGGAGCCTACCATGAGTCATTCTGTCAGCATAAACTCAGGTGTGGTACCAGGTTTGTTACCATGAATAACAAAAATAATTCTGTCACTTAGGAGATACCAAGGGTTTGGAAGCTCTAGCCTTGGAACCCAGGACAAAGACCAGACAGATTATTATACAACACAAATCATACAATACAAATTATGGGCTGGGTGCAGTGGCTCACGCCTATAATCCTAGCACTTTGGGAGACTAAGGTGGGAGGATCAGTTGAGCCCAGGAGTTCAAGACCAGCCTGGATAACATAGACTCCATCTCTGAAACAGAAAAAAAAAAAAAAATAGAAAAATTAGCCGAGCATGGCCTTTAGTCCTAGCAACTTAGGAGGCTGAGGCAGGAGGATTGCTTGAGCCCAGGAGTCTGAGGCTACAATGAGCTATCATCATGCCACTGCACTCTAGCCTGAGTGACAGAGTGAGACCCTGTCTTTAAACATAAGTAAATAAATTAAAATTATGGTACAACATAAGCGAAAAATAAAAATCTCATGATTCCGTTATTTAGAGATAACTATTAATTTTTAAATGTATAACTTAGATTTATATGTATATTTAAGTATTTTGGTTAAAATGGGATAATATAAACACCGTTGAATAGCCTAGATTTTTCACCTACTGATACATGAACATCACATCAATATTATCATTCTTGGCCGGGCGCGGTGGCTCACGCCTGTAATCCTAGCACTCTGGGAGGCCGAGGTGGGCGGATCGTTTGAGCTCAAGAGTTCGAGACCTTCCTGAACAAGAGCAAGACCCCGTCTCTACTAAAAAAATAGAAAGAAATTAGCTGGACAACTAAAAATATATATATAAGAAAAAAAAAAATTAGCCGGGCATGGTGGCGCATGCCTGTAGTCCCAGCTACTCGGGAGGCTGAGGCAGGAGGATTGCTTGAGCCCAGGAGTTTGAGGTTGCTGTGAGCTAGGATGACGCCATGGCACTCTAGTCTGGGCAACAGAGAGAGACTCTGTCTCAAAAAAAAAAAAAAAAAAAAAATTATCACTCTTAATGTTGCATCATATACTGTTATATGGATGTGCTGTATTTATTACTGGAACTCTTATTTACTGCCCACTGTTATGCCTATTTCATCTTTGCAGAATAACTTTTATAGGCTGCCTAATCATTAAACAATAGAATTAAAACAGTATTAGAACAGTAAGTATG
>RJWJ010028963.1:0-20996 GCA_004363605.1 Indri indri | reverse complement strand
TTTTTTGTTATTGTTTGAGTTCCTTGCAAAATTCTGGATATTAGTGCCTTGTCAAATGTATAGTTTATAAATATTTTCTACCATTCTGCAGACTGTTCACTGTGTTGATTAGTTGACTATTTCTTTTGCTATTCAGAAAGTTTGTAGCTTAATTAAGTCCTGTTTATCTTTTGTTTGGGGGGGTTTTCTGGGAAGGTTTTTTGTTTGTTTGTTTGTTTGTTTGTTTGTTTGTTTGATTGTTTTTTTAGAGGCAAGTTCTCACTCTCTTACCCAGGCTTGAGTGCAATGATGTAATCATAGCTCACTATAACCTCAAACTCCTGTGTTCAAGTGATCCTCCCACCTGAGCCTCCTGAGTAGCCAGGACTACAGGGGCATACTGCTATGCCGGGCTAAAATAAAATAAAATGTTTTTGTAAAAACAGGGTCTCTTTAATATATTGCCCAGGCTGGTCTTGAACTCTGGGCCTCAAGTGATCCTCCCACCTCAGCCTCCCAAAGTGCTGGGATTACATGCATGAGCCATTGCCCCTGACCACTATTTTTGTTTTTGTTGCCTGTGCTTTTGAGGTCTGAGTCATGAATTCTTTACCCATCCAATGTCCAGAAGAATATTCCCCAGGTTTTCTTCTAGTAGTTTTATATTTTAAAGTCTTACATTCAAGTCTTTAATCCATCCTGAGTTGATTTTTGTATGTGGTGAGAGATAGAGGTTTAGTTTCATTCTTCTGCATATGGCAATCCAATTTTCCCTGCACCATTTATTCAAAAGTGTGTCCTTTCCCCGGTGTATGTTCTTGTTGACTTTGTCAAAGATCAATTGGCTATAAGTATGTGGCTTTATTTCTGGGTGTTCTCTTCTGTTTTATTGATCTCTGTGTCTATTTTTATGCCAGTACCATGCTGTTTTGGTTACTATAGCCTTGTAGTATAATTTGAAGTCAGGTAATGTGATGCCTCCAGCTTTGTTCTTTTTACTTAGAATTGCTTTGGTTATTCAAGCTCCTTTTTGGTTCCATCTGCACTTTAGAATTTTTTCCCAAGGATGTGTATATGTTGCTCATTGAGTAGAACATTTAAATGAATCTTCTGATTTAAAAGGATATATTGAAAACTAATTTTTTAAAAACTCAGATACTCCATGGGCCAAAGAAAATATAGCAATTTTGGACCATGGACCATATAGCCCACAGCCTTATCTGTGCCCAGTGGGTGGCTTTGATGGGTTTGAATCAGATGAGAATGATTGGCCCATAGAGAGTGGAGTAACAACTCCTATTCACAGACCAAGGGACCAGTTGTTGGCTGGGTAATAGTCCAGACAAGAAAGTAAGAGGACCTTGGTGGGCACGGTGGCTCATGCCTGTAACCCTAGCACTTTGGGAGGCCAAGGCAGAAGGATGGCTTGAGGCCAGGAGTTTGAGACCAGCCTGAGCAAGAGCGAGACCCTGTCTCTATAAAAAATAGAAAAGTTAGGCAGGCACGGTGGCACATACCTGTAGTCCCAGCCACTTGGAAGGCTGAGGCAGGAGAATTGCTTGAGCTCAGGAGTTTGAGGTTTCAGTGAGTTGTGATGACACCACTGCACTCTAGCCTTGGTGACAGAGTGAGACCCTGTCTCAAAAAAAAAACTCAAGGTGCCAGCAGTGAGGATGCAAAGAAATGAGCCATTTGTCCCTGATAGAAGGTGCAGGCCTGAGCACTTGGAACAGAAGCCACCATGGGCCAAGGTCACCAGAACCTGACTCTCACACTCAGAACCAGGGTCAAGGCAGTTTTGAGGGTTGCTGAGGTTTAGTTAGGGACTTTAAGACACTATCTTTCTATAACCATTTAAGACACTTGAGACTGGTGCTTCTCAAAATGTGGTTCCCCAGCAACAGCAATATCACCTAGGAACTTGTTAGAAAAGCAGACTCGGGGCCCTCCCCAGACCTACAAAATCAGACCTTCTTGGGATGGTCCCAGAAATCTGTGTTTTATCAAGCCTGCAGGTGATTCTGAAGGACACTAAAGTTGGAGAACTTCTGTTCTAGAGCAAACATGACCCAGTTATTTCTTAGGACTCAGTTCAATGTATCATGTTCCTACTTTTAGAACGATCTGCACTACACAAGAAACTATGTTAAAGAAGCATGGCTTTATAGCCTAAAAATCATCAGGGAAAATCCAGTGTTTGATTGATCCCAGCTAGCATGCTCATTCACACAGCACTTCTGTCCATTCTCATTACCTTCTTTTTAATAAGCCAAACATTGCGCCTCTCAAACGCAGCAGTCCTTTGTCTGAAGATTTACTCCTGGTGCTAAAATATGCAGTCCTGTATGGTCAAAAGCAGTCATAGAAAAGAAAATCAGTCATAATTAATTAACACATTATTTCCAATTCACTCCATGAAAAATGTAGGAGAAATGTCTCATTTTTCCAACCCTTCTCTTTTTCCCCATAGTGTTTAACAGAAGTGCCCTAAAATTGGGAAGCCCATGCCTTGCCTTCAAGGCAATAAAGAAAGCAGAAGCTGTGAAGACTCTGGAAGCTGATTTGGTGAGAGCAGCATCAGAAAGCAGAGGGGAGCAGGCAGAATATGAAAAAAATATACGCAAAAGAGAGACAAGCAGCCAGGCTGGATCTTAAGAAATGTCCGAAGGGGGTTAATGAACTCTATGGGCTGTGCATAGTGGGTTCTGCAACTCTTGTTTTATTTAAGTCTTTCAGACCAGACATTGATTCATTCCAGGTGAATTTTGAGAAGTCATTGAATTGTTCTCAGTTCAGCTTTCACATTTGTAAATGGGATGTGGGAGTGAATAATGCCTAATTTTTTAAATAGTTAAAAAAAAGTATGTATAGAAGAACAGGCTCTGTGCTTGGCACATAATTGGCACTCATCTGTGTTACATGTTTTCTAGCCCCTTTGATGGGCCTTCTCCTGTCTTTTGTCTCAGGTGTCTCGGTGGTTGGGAGATTCCCTTGGATGCAGTTGACTTGGAGTTTTATGTTTTATTTTTTTAGGCCCCTACAGATGGCTTTGCCCTTTCCGTTTACAGGCTTTTCTGTAGGAGAACTTGAAATGAGCTGCCTTCCCACCTAATAGTCATATTACGAAGTTCTAATGAGGGAAACATGCTCAAAAGTGCTCTATAAACTTGTGTAAGATGTGTTTAGTTGTTTACTATTTGCTCGTGTGAACATTTCAGAGATTCAGAGGTAGAAATGGAACTTGAACCTTGGGTTGGTTTTGTTACTGAAAACTGGGCACTTGTACAAGTGGCTGAATCAGAAAAACGAGGACAAGTGTTTTCGGGAGGAGGAAAGAGATTACTTTGCCGGCAAAGGAGGAAAAATGGCAGACCTTCTCGTCTCAAAATCCAAATTCCCTGCACATAAGCAGAAATACAGAGCTTTTAAAGGGAGGGCCTTCAGTTCTAGGCTATTGTGGTTAACGATTCTGATTGTCCCATCTCTGCCAAAGACAAAGCCTGTGAACTCCCTGGATGGAGCTATCTCTTTTAACAGAGGACTTAACCTCTGGGGATACAGGCCAGGGATGCAGGCCAGGCTGCAGTTCCCAAAAAGAGTGGGGGAAGTTTTAAAGAGGCAGAAAATCTTTTTTTTTTTTTTTCCTTCAGGCCCTTCCCTCTGTTACAGGCTCTCCTATGGGAAGAAGCTCGGGCCCAGCCAGCTCACCAATCCCAGCCTTGTCTCACTCTGGTTCTTTGCTATGGAATGAAACTCTAAGGGACAGAAATCTGTCAAAGAGTTTGGCTATCTCTTATCTCACTTGATGGCAAGCCCCATTTCATATGTCACCTATGTTGGTTTAAGCAGCCAGTGTCCCTGAAATGTACTCATACTTGGGCCTCAGGGCAGACATACCAAGATTTGCTGGCAAGCTGCAGCCAAGCTGGCAGACGTACTAGGGGCACCTGCTTCAACATGAGATGATACAATAATTCCTTTGTACTCCTCTGGGGCTGAGACTGTGAATCCTAAAGATGCCTGAGTCATTCTTCCTGGGCTCATATGAGGCAGGTTGATGGGAATATCCAATCACAACTCAGAGCATCAAAAGTACTGAGAGAAGGAAGAGACTACAATCTACAGGGAGATTTTGAACAAGAGATTATGGAGTTTTCCATTTTTCTCTTCCTAGTACATAGTATCTTCTAAAAAGTGGACACTGTGTGGATTTGCTTTAACACTCAGATTTTAAAAATTATTTTCTTCAATCATATAACACATGCAAAGGTAAATAGGAAGAGTTATTCTGTCTTCAAATAAATCCTCAAAATCATTTAGTAATAAAACTCCCCTAAAAGAGAATGGGAGGTAGGACTCCAGCTGTTTTGATTAACTGATTAACATATATTGAGCAATATTGAAAAATAAAATGTCTTAACAGCCTGGTTTGCAGATACCTACCAGACTACAAGTAATCCATCCACAACTGTGCTCTGAAATTTCCCAGGAAGGCAATCAATTAATTAAGAGAGACCTTGGAGTAGCTTCTAAATGCCTTGTTCAGACTCCTACTTAATAGTTTCCTGAAATCCCTAAATAATAATAAAAAGCAGAGATATAGCAGCTCAACACTACACTTCGCTAAATGGAAACACATTGTAACAAGTAAACATCTATTGACCTATCATTCTATTGCCTTGGGCCCTGCTTTAATAAATACCTTTTGCAAATTTGAATGTAAAAAGGCATTGTTTGCATACAGAGTTACAAAGGGCCTTTAATGTTCAACTAATTGTGTTTGTTGATTTCCAGTTTTCTGAAAAGCAGCCCTCCCGCCCACTAGCAGATCCTCTATTACTGGGAAAGACATTAGGCTGCTAGAAGCCTCTTTTAATCAATAGTTGCCCAGTGAAATCACTGTCTTCCTTGCCTGTAGCTGGAGAAAGAACTGTGATTCAGCATGTTTGTGTTGGAATGTGAATGCCCGTTTCAATGCTTGTTTTGCTTGTCTCCCATTTTCCTTGTTCTTACAGATTTTTAAAAGCATTGGCTCTGATGAGACTGTCCCAGGGCAAGGAAGTCGGAGGCTGATCAGCTTTTCTCTCTCAGGTATGTTCTGGTCACCTAGAGGCCTTGTGGAGAGAATAAGAATGTCAACTAAGAGTTAGAAGACTTGCTTCAATTTGACTCTTAACTACAAGTTACTCAATCTCTCCATGCCTCAGTTTCTCCATCCGTAAAGCAAAAGTTTTAAAAATCCCACTTCCTCTTGACCTCATAAGGATAATAGAGAATTCAGGAAGTCATAGATGCAAAAGCCCTTTGAGATGATGGGAAGATAGCCTGCTACCCTACTTTTCCTGCAGAGCCAAGTGGCCCAAGTGAGAGTATATAAAGGAAAGGTTGGGGGAAGCTGGGCAGAGAAGCAGCTACCTAATCCTTTGTCGAAACAAACCTTCACATGGAGCCCAATGGATAAAACAGATAAAAACTGAGCTGCTCAAAGAGCACATTCACAGAAAAGAAAATCAGTGGAATCCAATTACAGTCCGTTAATTAATAGTATTTTAGTTTAATAGTTAAGAGTAAGTGAAAGTTTTTGTTTTCATGAATGTACCATGGTTCTGTAATATGTTAACCACAGGGAAAACTGGGTCAAGGGTATGTGGGAAATCTCTGTACTATCCTTGAAATTCTTCTGTAAATCTAAAATTACTCCAAAATTAAAAGTTTAAAAGAAAAACTGAGCAGCTTTGGCTAAAATGATATACAAAGCTGAGAGCTTGACTCACTCAATCCCACCCTAAGTGGTCTTTAGAAGGACACGAAGGCATGAAGCCTGAGGACTCTGTTGAGCACGTGAAAACTGCTACCTTAGTTTGCAAACCAACAAATGTTACTGGCCACGAGTGCCCGGGATCAGAGCTCACAGGCATGAAGTGCACAAGCCTCCTTGGGGGATGGACAGTCAACCAGGGCTTTTCAAGCCTAAGTGAGCCCAGTGAAGCAAATGTGTATCTAAAGATCCATTGACAAGTTTAGCGTGTGCCTGCCTATGTTAAAAGAAAAAAAGAAGAAACGCAATGATTTGTATTACTAGGGCAAAAGGTAACAACTCCTGCTTTGCCCTTCTCAGGTTTCTGGAGAAATAATATTTATTAGTAACAACTTCAACAACAGTAGAAACCAGGAATATTACACAACTATGTGTTCACTAACAAAGCTCCAGTGAAGCCCCAAAGCCTAAGAGGAGTGCTAAATTCAGGGTAGGCAGAGCGGGGAAGGGACAAAGTCTCTATTCCTTGGGCCCTGTTTAGCCTCTGCCATGTAGACATGTGCTCACAGACCTACCAGAAGAAAGGAGACTTCCCCTGTTTCAGCCCAACCAGGTTCATTGCCCACTGCTCAGGAGGAAGCCAATACACTGAGACTGCAGGGTCATAGCAGAGAAAGAGTTTAATATCCCCAGGTGCCATGCAAGGAGATGGGTGGAAGTTCTCAAATCTGTCTCCCCAAGAATTTGGGAGAAAGAGTTTTTAAAGATAGTCTGGTGGTTGGAGGGCTACAGAATTGGGTCTGCCGATCAGCTGGGGATGAACTTAAAGGGTTGGGAAGCAGAGATCATCTTCTCAGTTGAGACCCCCTGGTCTCAAGTCTGTTGGATCCATTCCCACGCCTACCACAGGTCTGGTTGGCATCAGTGAGTCCTCCCAGAATGCAGAGTCTGAAAAATACTTCAAAGACCAGTCTTAGCCTTTATAATAGCAATGTTATCTAAAGAAGCACAAGTCTTTGGGCTTCACAATGGCAATGTTATCTATAGAAGTGGTAGGGGGAGTCTCAAATCTTGCACCTGTCTGGAAGGATACATACCATTAAGCAGTAACCAGTTACAGTAGTAAGGAAGTTAGGAAACAATGGCTCATTAACTTCTGGCTATATCTATACTTTTATAAAAATCAGACTTTGATTACTATTTATACCTTATGGCTCTACATTATTTTAATATAGACAATTTCACCCCCACTCCAACTTGGCTCACAAAGCTACTTTCTAAGGTGATTGGGGTTGCTTCATCTCGTACAGTCTCCCAATATATCATTTTTCTTATGTTTACTCCAAGACAACAATCCCCAGCAACAGAATGTGACCAGGGATATAAAGTTAGCAGCTAAAGGAGCAAGCCTGGAATGGTCATGGAAGTATCATACTTAGTAGTTTGATGAGTATATGTGTATTTAATTCGCTGTGTCTGTCTAGGAAAAAAAAAAAGTAAATACTGCTGAATATATCAAAATAAGTTCCGTGCTCCAAAGAAAGACAAGACAGAACGATCAAATCTATACCAAAGCAAAGCCCACAAAGGATCAAAAATTACCTCAGTGCCGGTCCACTCTGAGTGTACAAGCAGAGGCAGGGTTCCAACAGAGGCAGCTGGACAACCAGACTAACTAAAGATGGACAAGCACTGGGACTGCAAGACCTGTTCACGGATAAAGAATAGAAATTCTGACTTGAAGTATACGCGGAGAAAAGATTCCACCCGATTAAAAAGCTGAAGAACATAACACTCAAGAGAAAAAGAAAGTATCCTGTTGACAGATATCTACTAAAGAGAAGTAAAGTATCTGTCACTCATCTGCTTGTACCCTCAATAAAATACAGGAAAGTACAGGACATATTAAGTAAGAGATCTGGGATGAGAAAGGATGATAAGGGAGTTCTTTAAGCTGTAAAAAAATAAAAGCTTAGAAAGTCAAGTCTATTTGTTTCCTATTGCTGCTGTAACAAATTACCACAAACGTCGTGGCTTAAAGCAACACAAATGTACTCTTACTGATCTGGAGGTCAGAAGTCCAGAATGAAACTTAAGGGACTAAAATCCAGGCATCACCATGACTGGTTCCTTCTGGGAGCTCTAGTGCGAATCCGCTCCTTGCCACTTTCAGCTTCTAAAGGCTGCCAGCGTTTGGCTGTGGCTGCCGTACTCCCGTCTCTGCTTCGTCATCACATTGCCCTCTCCCCACTTTGCCCTTCCTGCCTCCATCTTATAAGAACCCCGTGATTACACTGGGCCCAGCCATAGTCCAGGGTAATCTCCCCACCTCAAGATGCTTAACTGAATCACATCTGCAAAGTCCCCTTTACCATGTAAGGTAACATATTCACAGGTTCCAGGGATTAGGACATGAACATCTTTGTGGGGCCATTTTTCTGTCTACCGCAATCAAGGACGGATTTAAGACAAACTCTAAAAGGTGCAATCATAGAATTAAAAGTGAGCATCAGAAAGCAGCATAGAGCATAATCACCACTACAGAACTGGAACCGGTGACCTGCAGGCTGCCTTGAAAGTCCTCCCAGAAGGCACGGATGAAGGGCCAGACACAGAAAGGGTGAGGGGAGAAAGGATGGATGATACCTGCAGAGCCAACACATGATCAATCCGTGTTTTTTGTTGAAGAAATCAGAACAAATTGAACAGAGACAGTAATAGAAGAAAACTTTGAGCTGAAGGTAAATTTTGAGTCTTTAACTTAAAGAAGACCATTACATGCTAAGAAAAAATAATGTATGTAGAGAGACCAATACCCAGAAAAATCTTTTAAAAATTTTTTCAAATATAGCCACCATAGACATCTGGGCTGAAAAAGCACGATACTTACAAAAGAACAAACCTCATGCTAATATCAAACTTGTCTCCTGAGATGCCAGAATAATAACGCACAGCCTATAGAATTTTGAACATAGCATGTTTTAACCCAAGATCAGTGTGTCCACAAGCTTGTCATTTATGTGGGAAGGCAAGAGGAGCATATTTTCAGGTTTGCAAGGGCTCAAAGAACACCACCCTTGCACCTCACCCGAAAGTAATATGTGAGCATGTACAGAGAGAAAATCCAAGAAAATTCAAGAATTGGAGACTCTTCAATAAAAGGACTGATTTTCTGTTTAGGGTTTAAAATAAGAAATAACCAGACAGGTAGATAATGGAATTGCCTTCTCCAGAAAGCTTCAAGAGTGCCATGAACATATCAAAGCAAGATTGTTTATACAAATGCTTTACTCCAAATCTATTCATATTTTCTGTTTTTACCACTTCTTGCAGGTAATAAATTTCCCAGGTATTATTCCTTTAATCTCCAATGAATTACACCTTTAGTACTGTAAGTTAAAAAAAATCATAAATGCAAATAGAGATTTAATCACAAGCATACTGGAGACAATTTAAACATTCAAAATTAAGGACTACCTAAATAAATTGCCATTGAGCCAAATGATTAAATACTATATATTGTTAAGAATTATACATACAAAATGTTCTAAAAGGCATGAGAACATCCTTATGATATTATAGGGGAGGAAAAATAATTTTTCCTCTACCCTTCATGAGTTCTTAGCTGGGGACTTCCTGTAACTTTAAAAGACAAATTAACAAGAGAAAAATAAACAGAAGTTTATTAACATGTGTATCTCTTGTATACATGGGAGGAAAAATGAGTAATCTCTAAGAGGTGACTTAGAATTCTGGCTTATATAGCATCTTTTAAAAGAACAATGCAATTTTGGAGAAGTGACAAGACAAAGGAAAAAGACCTTGAATCTCTAGGGACAGAAAATTGTGGGAAAACTGTGGTAGATAAATGCCTGTTAGTAAAGTTCATTATGCAGATTCCTTGGTGCCCTCTCTTGGTTGGTAAGAGTCTGAAGTCATCTCTGGTGATCAACCTTCAGCCCCCCTGGTAGAGAGAGGAGGAGGGACACCTTCGTAAATGTATGCCCTGCCTTTAGGCAAATAGGGAGAGGACAGAGAGCTTTTCTTGTATCTGCTTCTTCTCAATTCCTTTCAGCTCAAAATAATCCTTATGCCAAAGTGACATATTTTTAGATATTGTATTCTGGTCTCTTACATATAATGGGGTGGCATATTCTGGTCCTCTACATATATAATTCAAGGCAAAAGAAAAAATATAGGATGCATTATTGAATACAGAGTATGGTCACAACTATGCAAAGAAAAATACTAGAAGAAAATAAGGAAGAAGTTTGGCCAGGGTTGCCACTGGAGGATACAATTTAAAATAATTTTAAAATTCTGTTTCTTTTCCTTCTATATTTAAAAACGTTATAATAAATGTGCACATGTTCATCATCAGAACACAAAATAATACAGGCAAAAGTGGGAGAAAATTAAGTATCATTTATTTTTGGAAAATCATAGAACTCTTGTGCTCTTATAGACATCCCTCCCAACAATGTCACAGTTGAAGTAATTGAGACCTGAAAGAGTTAAATTGATTTACTGAAAGTTACAGAGTTCAGTAGTGAGTGCTCCAGAACTAAAATCTAGGTAAAATGACTCCCAGTCCAGTGCACTTTTAATTTATACCTCTTGTTGCAGCAGTTTTCAAATACTCTTACTCCATGAAACATATATTTCAGTAAGTATCCAGATCGAACTTAATTGTAAGCCCTTATAGAGAAAAGCATAAAAGTTTACTGAGGCGCATGAAAGAAGACTTCCCCTGGGTGGGAAGTCTCAGTTTCGTAACGCTACTAATTCTCCCAAAAGTAATGTATAAATTCAGTGCAGTTCCAATCAAAATCCCAATTTTTTGAAGGGAGTTATTAAAATTTAGTAAGATTTATCTGGAAGAATAAATGTGTGAGTGGTGAAGCAAGACGTTATCATTTTCAAAAATAAGAATAATGAAGAATTACCAAGTATCAAATATTTAATAAAGATATATCGATGCAGATATAGACAAGTTGTTTGATACAACAGAATAAAGAGTATAGAAAAAGATTCGTTTATACTTGAGCATTTGACCTATGCCAAAGTTGACATTTTTATAAAAAGATAATATAACATACTGGTTAACAGCACAGACTTTGGAATCAAAGAGACAGGTTCAAATCTTATCTCTGACATTGACCAGCCCTGAAAACCTGTAAGCCTCCATTTTCTGTTTCTCAAATTGGGGGTATAATCTCTACTTTATGGAGTTCGTAGTTGGGATTAAATCAGTTAATGTATTTTAAGGGCAAAGACTGGTTTCCAGAATTTAGGAACTGGCAATAAATGGCAGGTGATTGTAGTCATTCTTTTATGATGGATGTAGTGTATATGTCTTTCACACTTAAGGCCAGGTCCCCAGGACCACTCCCAGGTTCCAGAACTTACTAGGAGAACGCACAGGACCAGAGTCTAGCTGTACTCATGGCCGTGATTTACTACAGTGAAAGGACAAGGCAGTCAGCACAGGGGGAAGGTGCACAGGGCAAAGTCTGCCGGAAGCCAGGAGCAAGCTGCCAAGCGGCCTCTCCCAGTGGAGCCCACAGACGCGTGTCCTTCCCGCAGCACGAACTGTGCCAACACATATGAAATGTCCGCCAGGGAAGCTTCTTGGAGTCTCAGAGCTCAGGGTTTCTATCTTCTGCTTGGCATGTACCAAAATTCCAGACTCTCAGAAGAAAATCAGTGTTCATCATAAACCACATAGTTTGCACAAAGTTTGGGCACAGTGAGCCACTCTTACAGTTCTGGGAGGTGGAAACCCCCTTGAAATCCAGCTTCCCAGACACCATAGCCAAGAGCCAACCTTATAAACAGATCTTTCTAAGGAAAGTCTCAGGCTGCTATGTTAACTTTTGTCTGCACACTCCTGACTCCTAGGGGTATAGCCTGGGTGTTGCAAATTTCTGTGATGCTTGTACTTTCTGCCCTTTTTCCCTTCATGGCAGTATATTATAATGCAAGAGAGTAAGAGTAATTTCATTATGGAGATAACCTTGAATCAACTCAAAATAACTTCTAAGTAAATGCATATGAGCTTTTTCATCACTAGCAAATTACTTAAACACCTCACAACTCATACCGTGATTGAGAATCGATGATTCTGTGTATCTTTATGCCTCAGTTTGTTTCACTTGTATATAAATGTGAATAATTTTGTTTGGAAAATATTTCAATAATAGAAAAGCTTTAAAAATTATCGTCCTTGGCTGGGCACGGTGGCTCACGCCTGTAATCCTAGTACTTTGGGAGACCAAGGCGGGAGGATCGCTTGAGGCCAGGAGTTCGAGACCAGCCTGAGCACAAGTGAGACCCTGTCTCTACAATAAAATAGAAAAATCAGCTGGGTGTGGCGGCCTGTGGTCCTAGCTGCTCAGGAGGTTGGGGCAGAAGGATCGCTTGAGCCCAGGAATTTGAGGTTGCTGTGAGCTATGGTGATACCACTGCATTCTAGCCCGCGTGACAAAGTAAGACCTTGTCTCAAAAAATTTTTTAAAATTAAAAATTATCTTCCTTGACATCATAAATATATTTCCAATAAATATAAAGTGACTTCAGATCATCCCGGAACAACTATAAACCATTGTCACAAACAGTCTTGTTCTCTCTCTCTCTCTCTTTCTCTCTCTCTCTCTGTCTCGATTTAGCACAAATTGTCCATGATCAGATTCCTTCAGTTAAGTGGGACAGCTGGGTTCTCAGGTCGTGCCCTCCCCGGCAGAAGGCTTCTACGAGCTCTCCTCACCGATACGCACTTAGCCCCACGGAGGGCGTGTTTTCTGTATTTTTCCCCCAGTGTCCATGTTCTCTGCTCTTTTAACCCTCTCCTTTCTCTTTATTTCTGCTAATTCTCTCTCTCCTTACTCAGCGAAGTCCATATTTCTTGTGAAACTACAGCCCTTGTTTTCCTTATGTCTCCACCTTGCAGAGGAATTTTACAACCGGACTCGTCGAATATCCAAAGCTGGATTCCCTGCCTCTGTGTCCCCACCTTTCCTGAGGTGACCCTCACCCCAGTCCCTTTATCTTAACCTGCCTGAGAAGTGCCAGAAATGCAGTCCAGTCAGGGCTGATGGGCCTCTCGAGAAAAGTGTAGCTACCTCAACACCAGGCGTTAACCTTACTAAAGCATATTTAAACGAAAATATCCTTTATCTTATAGATTTCCAGGCCATGGGGTTGAAGAAAGGGATGTTTTTCAACCCAGACCCTTATCTGAAGATTTCCATCCAGCCTGGGAAGCACAGCATCTTCCCTGCCCTCCCTCACCACGGGCAGGAGAGGAGATCCAAGATCATAGGCAACACCGTGAACCCCGTCTGGCAGGCCGAGGTAAGTGCCATGGGCTCTGAAAGGGTCCAGGTAGCAGATTGAACTGGCTGACCGTGAACCAGCCCACGTGCTTCCCCTCCTTCCAAGGAGCCCCAGATTCTGCTGCTCAATCCATGGTTCACATGGTCCCAGAAAGGAGCCATGTCTTCTGCTGGTTGCAACCCACAGGGACCTTGAGCAAGTCCCTCCAGACAGTACTGAGAAACTTTCATTGCAGCTGCACTCAGTAGCCCTTTTGAGTCCAAACCTGCACATGGCAGCCTTTCTCTCTGCCCTTCGTGCAGGAGAAGGAAGAGAAGCATTTGGACCCAAGCATTCCAGCTTCCCACAGCTCTTTCCACGACATGGTATTGAGCAAAGGTGCCAAATGTCAAATGGGGCTCTCTGGACCAGTTCCAGGGATTCGAACATTCCTGGGACAGGTAAATCAATAAGCCTGAGAATATCCCTGATTGTGTTATGTATTGTTTAATTTAGACATGAAGCCTAATTGTTTATCCCACTCTCATGGTTTGCATGGACCGGCCAGCTTGCTAGAGTATTGAACAGTCTGTTTTGTCTCATAGAGGCCTTTCTCCACTCTGCCAGCCAGGAGTTAGGAGGGTCCTTCACAAAATGCCATGTCAGGCACTACCTCACAGTGACCCAGGCCTCTCCCAGAGACACCCAGGAAGTGTTCCTACCCACGTGGCTGCCTTGCTCACAGGCCTTAGCTTGAGGACATGACCTGCAAACTGTGTGGGTAGGGTCAGGGAGGCTAGAGCATGAGAATGGATGGAGTCTAATGTACGGGTTACAAGTACAGTTTTGTAGTCACACAAACCAAACTTAGGTTCAAATCCCAGCATGGCCAGTTATAATTCTGTAAATCAGAGAGGTCAGTTATCCTCAGTCTGAGCCTTGGATTATCCTCATCAACCTGTTATTGATGGAAATGTGCTCCCACCAAAGGCACAAAGTAGATGTCTCTGATGTAGAACTTTCAACTATCTTTGGTAAGACAATGTAATTAGATATTTCAGAGCAAAAAATTTTTATTGTCTCTTAAATTACATCACCTATCCTAGGCTTAATTAACCCTCTCCCAGGCTTCGCAGAAGAGCTCCACTAGAGCTCTGAAGTAAACATTAAGGAAAAGAGTAGTACTTGAACATCTGCTAGCTTTAGTTATCCACAGATTCCACCGCTAGCATGGAATAATGAATCTTAAATTATTTACGTCTTCAGTCCTAGCCATTCTCACCAGTTATTTCTGGACTCCTCACTGCGTTCCTGGGAATAATACAAGATGCCTCAGGAATTTACATCACATGGGGGAAAAGGCTTCTCTCTTTTGCAAACCTTTAGAGCAACTTCTTCTAAGACATTTAGTCATAAAGGTGTTATAAGTCTCAGAGAACATTTGTAAAATCCAGCACCATCAGAATGTTTTTTCACTAAAGTCATCAACCAGAATCCAGTTTAAGTTCTGAAATTATTTCTGAATCTTTGGTTAAGATTGATTTTGTTCTGGCAGGATGCCAGCAAACTCCACTAGTCCTCTGCTCTGGGCCACCTCCTCTCCACCGCACGTGCTGCAGTTAGAGGTATTGATCTAAAATAAGTCTCTGCACACATCTCCCTGATAAGGCTCAGATTGAGGATAACTGATTTCTGAAGCTGAACAGCTATAACAAAGATTTGAACCAAGGTTCGTGGGGCTGCAAAGCTATCCTTGTAGCACTTAAATTATGTTACAGTTCTCAGAGGCCAAATGTCAAAGTCATAGCTCTTCTTCAGAGCATTCAAGGCCTTCTTTGATTGGGCAGGGCTCACCAGTGCGTCAGTTAGGGGTGTGTTTGGCTCTAAGCACGGAAGGCCTGGCCTGCTATGGTACGTCTCACAAAAGAGAAGTCAGGAGGGAGGTAATCCAGGCAGGGCAGCTGCCGAGTCAGCCCCCAGAGCCCCCAGCTCTCTGCATCTGCCCCTGCACCATCCTTAGCACATGGCCTCATCCTCCTGTCTTAAAGCCTCAAGCCCAAGTTCCATGTAGGAAGAAAGCAAAAAAGGCCGAAGAAGGCTTCTCTTTACAAGGCTTTGTGTTTTCATTCTAGGAGAAAAGCCTTTCCCAGCTGATACCCTATTAGCTGCCATTTGACCTCACCTGGATAGGAAAACGCAGTGTTTCACTTGCCTGACTCTGGCAGGGGAAGGCAGGGGAGAAGGTGGTTGAACACAGGTGTTGAGTGAACGTGTTCAGGGTGTCCGTGATGTCCTCCAGCTTCTCTCCCCAAGGCCTTTCACCTCAGACCTTATGCTAAAGCCACTCTCTGTGGCTGCTGTCCCCAAACGCCCTCATGCTTCCACACAGCCATGTCTTTGCATATATTTTGTCTTTGCTTTTATCTGTCTAAAATCTACATCCCCAACTATTCCACCTAGCAGCTCCCCTCATCCATCAGGTCTCAGCTAAAATACCACGTCCCTGGGCGTCCTTGACTGTCCAGTCCAGGCCTCAGGAGGAAAGCGCTTCCTTGCTCAGACTCCACCATAGTGTTACCAGGTGGTTTTTTATTTGCACTTCTGTCTTCCCCACAAAAATTTGAACTCCTCAAGGAAAAGAAATCACATCTAATGCATCTTGGTATCTCCAGTTCCTGGAACCTAATACTAGGTTATATGGGGCTTACAAAGGGCTTACTGTGCCCAGCAGTGTTCTACACATTTAAATAATCGACTCATTGAATCCTCACAACACCCCTATGAGGAATGTACTATTACTATCCTTGATTATGGTGAGGAAACCAGGGCACGGTTGAGTAATTTTCCCAAAGTCACACAGCTGGTAAATGGCAAGACTCAACTTTGAACAAGAGAGTCAGCTTTCGGAGCCTGAGACTGACCAGTTTTGTTTGTAGGTGGCTGTGAATAAACTCTGGAGAAAGTATCCATAGCTTATGTCAGATACTCAAAGTGATCATCACCCTCCCCACTTTCCATTTAAAAAATGTTTACTGGGCATCTACTGTGTAGTAGAAATAAAAGCCACTGGAAGGACACAAAGAAAATTGACAGATAAGACCCCTCGAGTTAGTGGAAGGAGACAATAAATGTTCTAATCACGATATGAACAAATACAATACAAAGGGGAGACCACCATAAGCCGGAGAGAAGATTTCACAGAAGATGTGCTACTGGACTTGGTCTCCACAGGAGATGACACACTTTTCAGGGTGGGAGGGGTCATTCCCAGCAGAAGGAATGGCATGTGCAAAGGTACCAAGGCATCCCACAAACATTTGGGGTACTGTTTAGAAATGTTGTCTGGTTAGAGCTTATGATGTGCACGGACAAGTGGCGTTGATGGGGCTGGGCTTACCCAGGTGCACACATTTAGTGTGGTCCCCTTGTTCCTTACAAACAGAAGCTGATGTTGGCTTGGGTCCCACATTGCACCTTGGTGAGTGACATGATGGCTCCTTGTTCCTACGGGATTCACACAGGTCTTCCAATTTCTATGTAAGAGAATTAGAACCAAACTGTCCTACTTTCTGAATTTACTGATTAATGTACAAAGGATATTCAGTGAGAAAACACTGAAGTTGCCTACGCTTAAGTGCAAGAATATCCTTGATGTGTAGTTTAAATGCTGAATTTATTTCTATGGTTAATGTTGCATTAAAGTTTCATGTGACTCTTTTTAAATTCATGTAATTTCAAACTTGTAACATTGTTTTCTGATTAAAACACGTTAAATCTTAGAAAAATTAAAGTTTCTATTAGAATTTTAAGACAAGAAGGGAAAAGTTAAGAGAAATACATATGAAGGCAATGCAAATTAAAATACGTAAGAGATTTCCACACTGATTGATCAATCTCCTCTTTATTATTACTTTAATTAGAAACTCTTTTCACCCAGGGAACACTCTCTTTGATTTTCAGATCTGTTTACTTTTCCAGATGGATATAATTAGCACTTTTAAGATTATGGTTACACAGAGAAGATAAACAGAAACAGCAGTGACTAGAGTCTTAGGTTATATATTGAAAGTGTTCATGTAGAAAGTATATTTAGACCTCTGAATAAAACAAGGAACTCCTAGAAGCAGATTCTCAGAAATATCAGATGGATTGAGCAAATACAGCACTCTAGCCTGGGGCCATGGTGTTTGTCAGCCTCTGCCACATTCTCTCTGCCTCTGCCTTCCAAACTGCATGGATTAATCCGCATGCGTGCGCTATCTGCCCATCACGAGACCAAAACATTAGATAGATAGGGCCTTGCTCATGGAGCTTATACTCTAATGTGAGAAAGCAAAATGAAACAAATAAATTAACAATATAAGCTCAGTGTAAAACAAGTATTATGAAGGAAATCTCACATTGCTACAGGATATGCATGACTGAGTGGGCTCCCTTAGACAACGGTAGTAGTCCAGGGAGGTCTTTCTGAGCTGCCATCACATAAACTAAGAAGCCAGACATTCAAAGACCCGCTTAGATCTGTGTTTCAGACAGAGTGCAGCTGTGTGAAGGCCTGAGTGTAAGAAGCTTGGCATGTTTAAACAAGCAAGAAGGCCATCGTGGCTCGAGTAGAGTGAGTGTGGGGGGTGGGGGTAGAGTAGGAGATGGTGCCAGGGAGAGGCAAGGCCAGCACCTTGTAAGTGTGGAGAGGAGTTGGTGTTACCAAAAACTCAGCACTTGTCCACGAGGCCAAATCAGAAGTATGAGGACAAGTGGTTTGGGGAGGAGGAAAGGGAAGTTTTACTACTTTGCCGGCAAATGAGGAAAAATGGTAGACCTTCTCATCTCAAAATCCAAATTTCCTGAGCATTCACAGAAATACAGAGCTTTTAAAGGATGGGTTCTCAGCTTCAGGCAATTGCTGTTCAACTACAGTTGATGGTTCTGATCATCCCATCTCCTCCTGAAGATAATCTCATGACCTCCGCCCAGGATCTCCCTTTACCAGGTCCTGGCTAGGTCATCTCCTGTTGCACAAATAAATAAAAGATTTACCATGCCCCTCCCAACCACTGGCCTGAGGCAGGGAGCAAGCTTTAGTTCTCAAAAAGGAGTGAAGGATGTTTTAAAGAGACCGAGAATATTTTTGCCATTTTTTTGCAGGCCATTCCCTCTGTTACATATTCCCCACTCTCAATATTTCCCTTCCGCATCTATGGGAGGAGTGGTGACTACTCTGTTACACTGGGATCTTATTCGAAGAGTGATAAGATGCTGTTAGAGTATTTTTAGCAGAAGACATCATGGTCTGATTAAAATTTTATAAAAACTTTCCTACTGCTATGTGTGGGATGAATTACAAAGAATCAAGAATGGAAGCAGTTGGTTTCTGCTCCTGGCTCAGATGGAGTGGCACATGGCGCACTAACTCAAAAGCAGGTGGAAACGCTGGACAGAATACAAAAAGGAAACAGCATTGTGGTGATGTCAGAGAAGAATGGTCAAAGTAACTAGAACTTGACCTGATTCTGAACAGAAAGGAATTTCAAGCTTCTCATGAGAGAGCTAAGAAGGTCGGCAGAAAGCCCTGAAGATTAAAGAAGAGTTTGCTACAATCTCTCAGTGCTGAACAGAGAAAACCTGAAGCTCTGGTCCTCCACGGGGAAGGTTCCCTAGCTTAGCCCCAGGTTCCCAGGTGGCCCCCTAGTGGCTGCAGTGTAGGATCAGGGCAAACCGATATGAAAAACAAGACAGCTTAGACAGCTCGGTCGGTCCCTGGTTAATTAAAATTATCTGATCCCAGTGACAACAGAAACAGACCTACGGAGGGCTTATTATCAGAGTTATCAGAAATAGATTTTAAATACTGTTTTATGTTTTTAATCTTAAGCTAGACATAAATAATAAAAAAATAATTAGAAGAAGCCCAACTTTCCTGAAAATTAAGCAAAAAACTATTTTTTAAAAATCTATGGGTCAAAAAGGAAACCATAACAGAAACTAGAAAACATTTTGAACTAAATAACAAAGAATATATGGCATATCTAAACTTGTGGAATGCAGCTAAATTAGAAAATAAGAAAAACAAAGTCAGTGACTTGAATTTCCATATAAACGAGCTAAAAAATTCACAGCAAATCAAACACAAAAAGAGCAGAGGGAAGTATGCTATTAATAGTATAATGAAGAAGATAAATAAAGAGCAATCAATGTATTAGAAAACAGATGCATGAAAGTGAAAATTAACAAAGCTAAAAAATGTAATGATCTTACATACCTGAAAAGGTGGTAAGAGAATATTACCGACATGTTTATGCTAATAAATTTGAAAATTTAGATGAAATGGAAAATTCCTAGAACAACGTATCTTACTAAACTGACACAAAAATAAATAGAAATGCTGAATAGTTCTGTATCTATTAAGAAAATCAAATCTATAACTTAAAACCTTTCCACAAAGAAATCCCTAGGCTCAGATGTTGTCACTATTGAATTCTCCCCAACATTTAATGAGAAAATAACAATAATCTTATACAAATTCTTCTATGAAAAAGAAACTTATTTTATGAGACAAACTTGTTTTATGAGACCAACAAAACTTTGATGCCCAAATCTGACAAGGACAATACAAGAAAGATAAATTACAGCCTAAGCCCTTTCATGAAAATCTATGCAAATATCCTAAATAAAATATTAGCTAATTGAATCCAGCAACATAAAAAGGCTAATACTTCACCAAATTGTTTTTGTTCCAAGAATGCAAGGTAAACATTATAAAAATCAATCCATGCGGCAGTTTCCCTCTGACACTAGTGTGCCCATCACTTGCAGGGATTCGGCTAAAATAAAGGGAGCAAGTCTTTCTCCATGCTATGGCTTGTAGCAGGCTGACTTCTACAAATCTACCAATGCTAAAACACTCAGAAAGCAATCAGATACAAAACTTGCTCATAAGAGTATGCCAATATTAGCAGAAAGCTTACCGAATTTCCACTTCTATTTTTATCCTTATCATCTTTTATCAAGGGGTGACTTACATACGTGTATACAATGTACACATACAACCAAGGAATGAACTGCATTCATTTAAAGCAAACAGTTTGATGAGCTTTGGCAATCTTACATGCCCATGAAATCACCCCCATATTAAAGACACAGAACCTTTCCATCACCCACAAAAGATTACCAGTGCCCCTTTGCAGTTCAGACCTAACTCCATTTCTGGCCCCAGGAAAATTCTGAACTGTTTCCTGTCACTATAGATTAGTTTGCATTTTATATCAGTGGAATCTTACAGTATATACTCTTGTTTCTGGCCTCTCAGAATAGTGTTTTTGAGATTCATCCATATCGTTGCATTCTTTTACTGCTGAATAGCATTCAACTGTGTGGAGGTACCACATATTGTCTATGTTCACTCACCTGTTAAGGGACATTTAGGTTGTTTCCAGATATTGGCTATTGTGAACAGGCTGCTATGAAGATTTAGGTACAAGTCTCTATTCATTTCTCTCGGGTAAATACCTAGGAGTGGAATGGCTGGGTCCTACTGGTAGGTGTATATTTAACTTAAGAAACTGCTGAAAAGTTTCTGCTGTGGTTGCAGCAGTTTATCTTCCCACCAGTAGTGTATAGTAGTGTAGTGTTCCAATTGTACCACATCCTCATGAACACTTGGCATTGCCATTTTTCAAATGTTAAGCTATTCTAGTAGAGGTGAAGTGGTAACTTATTGTAGTTTTAATTTACATTTCCCTGATGACTAATGATATTGAGCATCTTTTCATGTGCTTATCAGCCATTTGTACATATTCTTTTGTGAAACATTTCGGGAGCTGTTTAACTTACTGTTGAGTTTTAAGGGTTCTTTATATATATTCTGGTTATTTGTATGTCCTTTACATATTCTGACTCAAATCCTTTATATCTGCCCTTATTTATTTTTATTTATCTCTCTCCTTTA
>RJWJ010028962.1:0-21025 GCA_004363605.1 Indri indri | reverse complement strand
AGCTAAGTGTCTTTTTGCCGGCAGCTCCAGCAAAAGGAGCAATCATTAGAAGGCGGCATTTTGCATTAAAGTTGTCCCCATCAGCCAGTGACATTTTCTTGTTCCTTCTGGTCAGGAGACCTTTCAGTGCCACAGATTCAAATGACTCAGGCATCAGAATTTCTTTCCTTCTCGGAGGGAAACCCAGCTCAGTCACCCCGGGGTGGATATATGCATTAGCCAAGGTTAAAACAGCAGATGAGCTAGTGAGCGCAGCAAGGACTGAGCGTGTGTGAGCACACAGAAGAAAACAGAAGTGCACATCGTGTTTTGTGCAGCCGAACGGTTTTGTGCCTATGAGGATGACAAGCCCAGGGTCGCATGCCCAGCAGGTGTGTGCCCCTGCAAGTGCATTCCTTCTGCAGAGAGAAAGGTCCACAGGTAAGTTTTTGTGGGTGTGCACCGAGGAGAGAAGTGAGCAGGTGTATATGAGAGCGTGTGCACACATGTGTGCCGGTGGGCACCCGCTAGTGCCTGGGCGTGTGTGAGCTGCCCAGTTCACGGCCCTGCTATTGGGTGGTCTGCATGAAGGGCAGTGGCAGTCGACCCCCGTCCTTCCCCACCCTCTGCAGCCGTCACCGTCTCAGTAAGGGGTGTCCCCCGCCCACCCACTGGAAGCTGTCAAGCCCTAAAACCAGGAGTCCTCCCTCTTCCTCCCTTTCTTTCGTCTCAAGTTTGAATGGCTCCTCTTCAGACAGGCCTTCTCTGCCTGCTTCAGTGAAAATAGCTCCTGTCCCCTCCACGAGCGTTCTCTATCACAGCACAAACTCGGCACCCCCGGGCCTAGCGTGGGGCGCCCTGGGACCCGGGGATGCCTGGCAGTTGCTTGCAGCAGACACATGGCGGGCGGGTGGAGGTGCTCTCTGTTCACTCCTCTCAGCCCCTCTGATTTTTGTAGCCACCAGAGGTTGCTCCTTTCTGGTGACTCCGGGCTCAGCTTGAGAGTCTCTGACCTCCCCAGGAAAAGATGTTAAATGGGTGACTGTCCAGACCCCAAGAGACTGTCCAGACTGCCAAGAGCCAGTGCCTAGGGCGGGGTGGGGGGAAGCTACTCCAAACCCGTATCACTGGGCAGAGGGACGCGGGACTCAGGCCATGGGGGAGCTTACAATGCTTCTCCCATGTGGGGCCCAGATGGATCACTCTGGGGAGACACCCCAGGAAGAGACAGCACTTTCTGAGAGGCCAGGGCTGGCTGAGAATGGAAAAGGTGAACCCCAAAGATCCCCACTCTCAGTCTCCGTTCCACCAGGGATACAAAGAACAGCCGTGGGGGCAAGTGTGGGGGTGAGGGAGGATTTTTAGGGAGAGGTCAGCCTCAGCTGGTCCACACTGAGCTGAGGTGGGGTGCTGGTCTTGGGGCAGGCTGGGCTCACAGGGTGCATGCCTGCAGCTGAGCGTGCTGGAGGGAAGCTGGGGAACCACCCCCTGAACCTTAAGTTGGGAGCCATGGGTTCTAGTCCAGCTCTGCTGCTTTCTAAGCACACAGCCTTGGGCAGGAGTCTCAGACTCATTCAACCCTCAGTTTTCTCATCTGCGAAAGAGGCTCCTAGGTTTTAATCACTGTGGTGTGCACTCACACATTTAATCTTCTTGGCATCTCTGTGAGATAAGCAGCATCATATTTCCCAGATAAGGAAACCGAGGCTTAGGCCACTTAATCTGCAGTGAGCCACGCAGTTAGCTGAGCTCTATCCAGGTGCGAAGCCCAGTTCTCAGCCACTGCTCCCCACTGCCTGGTTCCCAGGGCTGCTGTGAAGAGCTGAAGAGAGAATGGATGGTCACAGTTGAGGAGCTCAGCGTGGTTCAGATGCGGGGCCACGGGTGTGCAGCCTGGGGTTCAGGACAGGGACAGTCACCCACTTCCCCCGGCACGGCTCCCCTTCCCCCCTCCCTGCTCATGCTGGGCCACCCCTGGGGGCAGGTGCAGGCTGCTGCCCTCTCTGCCTGCTTCTGCTGCTGCTAAACTTTACACTGGGCTCTGTCATTAGCCCAACAACAAGCTCCCTGTTTGACTAGCCCTGTCCAAATTTGCTCGGTGCAAGCAGGAGCCCATGGTAAGTAAACGGTTTTCTGTTGATATTTGAGCACTAATGAAGAGGCAGCGAGCGGGGCCCATTAATAACTGAGGAGATGATTGTGTTTGCAGAAGGCCTGTACACAGCATGTCGGCCTGCCCAGGCAGGGCCGGCCTCCTGACTGATTTCCCAACAAGCCAAAGCGTGTTCTTGCTCCCAACCCAGGCGGGGGCTTCCTCTGTGCAGTCCAGGGCTGGTCTCCTTGAGACCCCACAGAGGCAATCAGCCTGGGCCTCAGGTGAGGGTAAGGGGTTCGTTCGTTCATTCATGCATTCATTCGACATGCATGGATCGAGTATCTTTTAGGCATGGGCTACCCTACCGATAGCCAAGTCTCTATCCTCACTGAGAAACAGCCTGCCCTTGACCTTCCTGGGAGGCTTGGCACCTGGCACCTCTGGGCAGACCCGTGGACAAAAGCTGACTCCCTGTCTGCTTGGACTTCTGACCATGCACCATGATCATCTTATGCTGCCCATCAGGGCCCCCTACTTTCATCTTGAAATGTGACAGGAGATGTCCCTCTAACTGGGCCTAGGAGATGGCACCTTTCTTCCCCATGTTGCCCTTTAGTCCAGAGATCCAAGAGGCTCAGCTTGGGAATTCGGGGCTTTAGGTTAGGAGATGGGCTGCAGGGAGAGCCGGAGGCCTGCTTGTCCTCCCCATTGGGACCTTCCAGATCCTGCTTTCTCTAGCAGGTCTAGGGCCAGGCCTGCAGGGCTGCCAGGGCCCCCAACCTGAGCCTAGTTTGGAGGTAATTTCTGGCTGGTCTTGCAGAGGACATGAGGATGACTAAGGCAATATTCTGTCTGACAAGCTTGTATCTGGTAAATGAGGCTGACCCCGTAAATAAACGATTGGGGAAAAAAATCGTAATGCGTTGGAAGACATGAGTCCAGGGCTGTGAGAGCAGGGAGGGGGGTGGTGGAAGGCAGGGAAGACTTCCCAGAGGAAGGGACATCAGAGTAGGTTATTTAAAGCTGGCTAGAGGCTTATAGAAGCCACAGTGACTACTCCCACTGGTGGAGAAGGAAAAGAATGGAGTCTGCCATTGGCTGCAGTCTCGTAGCAAAGGGACCCAGACTTGTGTCTCTTGGCCAGGGTAGGATATTTTTGGGCGGGCTTATCAGGAAGGGTCCTGAGTTGGGAATGGGGTCTCGGAGTTGGGGCTGGGGTGAGATGCTCCTGGAAATACATCCTCCTGGACCAGGTGTTGGTGTTCACAGCGCTTCCCCCTTTAGAGCTTTAGTTCCTGGGAAAAGATGAAGGAAGGTGTGACGGTGGGAGCCAGGAGGCTCAGACCCTCATCCCGGCCTGCCATGAACTGGGAGAGCAACTTCCCCACTTGGAGCTCCCCTCCCTTGTCTGTAGAAGGGAGCAGATGACTCCTGCCTCAGGGCACGCTGGTGAGAGTCAGCTGGGGCAGGAGAACAGAAACGGTGCTTAAGGGAAAGAGCATGTCTCCGAGAGGCTGCCAGCACATCGAGAAACGCACCCCAAGCATCTGTGTTTAACACATATCTCACACATTCTGTATCCTTCCAATCAGCCCCAATCTCCTCTAGCTACAGCCCTGGAGTCGGGGCCCCTTGGCAGATAACTGAGAAAAGACTATTGCTGGAGCCCAGGGCCCGATTATGATGCCAGGGCCCAAGGAAGCGAGTGAGAGGGATGGAGGCGGATGCTGAGCTACCCATTAGGAGGCCAGCCTTGCACTGCGTCCTCTCTCCAGGACACAGAGGCCCCCACAAGGCAGCTGGCTCCTGTACCCCTTACCAGAGGCCCCTTGGTTCCTGGGATTCAGGGGTGATCCAGAGCCCCCTTGGGGGCCTGGAAAGGTTCCAAGGAGTGAGAAGCTAGCGCACTGGGCCTATTCCCTCAGCCTTTTGTTCTAGCCTGGAAACCACCCTTTTCTCTTGACCATTTTCAAGTTCCAAGAAGCCCAGCCAGTGGCTATAGAGAGGCAGCCCTTCTGCTGGACTGAAATCCTCAGATCGGCAGGTGTCTCTTTGACCTACCTTAATGAGGAAGAAGGGGTGCTGGCGGTAGTGACCACCTTTCTACCATCCCCATTGCTGCACCGCCTTGCACTACCGACCGTATTTTACAGAGAGATGGAAAACACCAAGCTTAGCTTCCCCATTCTTGTCCTTCAGCTCCAGGTGGGCACAGGTGTCTGAAATGGACATTGTGCATCTGGATCCCTTCAGGGCTTCAGGATCGATTGTGCATCTGGATCTCTTTCCTTAGATGGGGACCTGTCTCTCTCCTGGGGATCTGGTCCATATCCAGCAGAAGAGGGTGTTTGGTAAGAAGGAGAAAGTGGCATTCAGTTACACCATGAGCGGAGGTCATTCATTGCTGTGGTTCCCAGCCCTGGCTGTCCTTCAGAATCACCTGGAGATTGTAGGTGCTGCCTGGGCCCTACCCCAGGCCAACCAAATCAACGTCTCTGGGGGGAAGCCCAGGCATCTATATTCCAAAAAGTCGCCCAGATGGTTTTGATGCACAGTGAGGGCAGAGAACCGCTGAGCTGGAGAAGGTGCATCTTCTGGGCATTGTCCCTCTGAGGCTGGGTCCCTCCTCCTGCATGCAGGTGGTACAGTATCTGACACCCCTTTCGATTTCCATTAAGAAAAAAATTGGATGAAACCTGTTGCCTGAGCCAAGGTCAGGAAGAAGAAGCAGCTGGAACACGGGAGGGAAAGGAAAGGCCCAAATATGCTGCTAAGAGGGGATGAGGGAGCAGAAGGGTGGACCCCAGGTGTCAGTCAAGGGAGACTTGGTACGGAGGACAAGAGAGCTGCCTTGCACCCTCCTCTGTCTCTGTGCGCGCTTGATTGTCCGGCGAGAAGACTTATTTCTGATAATGGGCCAGCCCTCCCATGATTTCAGATGACAAGAGCACAGTGAGAATAATATCTGGGGAGTTACCCAACACGCAGTGCCCTGCTGCCCTGCAGAGTGACACCAATTGGGCTGAGATTCTGTTGTCACTGTGACTGTCCGAACGCTGGGCTCAGGGTTAAGCGGGGCAGGTTGACTCAGTGTGAGCCATGGAATACCACCTGAAAGCCGTGGGGACATGGGACAACCACACTGAGACTGGCACAGCAATTTGGGGAAGAAAGAATAGAATGATCTGGGCGAGGAGCCAGACTTCTGGGGCATTAAGTGAGAGCACTAAAAAGAGAAGGTCTAAAGAATTCCTGTAAAAGTGTCACCTGGAAATTTTTTAAAGAATGCAGCCTCGGTGGACATCTAATTCCTTAAGAAGTTCACTTTTTTTTTTTTTTTGAAGGGGAGAGGAGGTCAGGGCAGACACACAGGAACCCATTCTTGGCTTTTGCTCTGCTCCAACATCTGAGGCCAGACCCCTGGGATCTCGGCTGTGATGTGGGACTGGATATTGGGAATCTGCCATCTCTGGAATCACTGGCACTCACCACTAGTTAGTTAGAACCACCAGTTCTTCTGGAAACTGGAGAACAGTACTCAGAATATGCTGCTGAAAATGAGAGGAAAAGATTTGAGTCATAGTAGACTCTGCACAGAAATGGCACAGGCGGCCAAGCTTGCATGCAGGGAGATGCTGCTGTTCAGGACACACGAGGAGCCAGCTAACGTGCCCCACAAGGGAGCTGTTCGTGGACCTAGAGCCATACAGGCTGAGCTGTCTGCACCGCGCTGGCTCCCTGCCCTGGAGTGAGCATATGGCCACGTGGCAGGAAGGCTTTCTCCCTCCATCAGCATTTCACCCTGGCCCATCATATCGGAACTCCAGCCTGTTTGGAAATGGTGGTCACAGTTGCTTCTGCTCTTCCCTCCATGCTCTCGATCACTCCCTCTCTCCAAGTGTGTTGATGGGACGGGAAGAGGGACCTGCACAAGAGCGGCTGGGCATCCTTCCTTGCTCTGCTCTCAGGGCTGCCCTGCCTGCAGGGAGCCTGCATTCCTCTCCACCTTGATGGGGTAAAGTCTACCCCTGCACGGAAAAGACCTGCAGTTCTGAGCGCAAAGTTCAATTCCAAGTGAAAGTATTAAGAGCCCAGCCGTGGATGTAGATCCAAGCTATGCTTGCCAACCCAGCCTTCCTGGCAGTAACGCTGATGGCTCTGTCTCTTCCCATGAAGGGACTGATATTTGAGCCAGGCAGCAAAGAATGGCCCAATTGGGTTGGGGGCGAGTAAGCACTGAAAGAAGAGGAGGTGCCAGAGAAGTGTCCTGGCAAACAAAGCTGAAGCAGAGGCTGGGGCCTGGCCACGGGGGTCTTGGATGCCACGCTGAGGCATTTGAACTCACTGGACAGACATATGGGAGCCACTAAAGTTCACTTATGACAAAAATCAGAATTCTAAGACTCTGAAAACTTGACCACTGACTAAGGGAGGAGGAAAGGAGAGTAAGGTGTCATGAGGAACCCGAGGGTTTCAAATCTGGCTGCATGGAAGATGCGGATGGCATTGCGTGGAGGTCCGGAGGAGGAGGGAGGCAGGGTGGGAAACAGACAAGGACCTTGGTGACAGACACACCTGAGCTGTTGCAGGAGAACCAGGGGAAGGATCCAGCAGAAGCCTGAAGGCAGGAGGCTGGGGCTTTCTCAGGAGGTGAGGGGCCTCGGCTTTAGCTAGAAGCACCATCGTTGCATGAGAAGAAGGCCTCCAGCAGAGAGGGTGCGATGAGAACACACCCATGTGGGGCTCCAGGGCAGAATGAGCTGTGAAGGAGGCAGGCGGGCAAGGCCAGAGGGGTCAGAAACCAGAAAGTAGCAGTGCAGTCTTGCCCAGATCGAGGACTGGGAGCTTTGCGTGAAGTAAGGGTTTGATACTCTGAGTTGAGCTTAAGAAGAAGAAGGTTGTCCAAAGTGAGAAACCCACTCAGAAGTCAAAGAGGATGAGGACTGAGAACGGCTCCTGGAGGTGGTCACTGGGGGCTCCTCAGTGGCCTCAGCCATGGTAATAACCTGGTTGGGTGGGAGCCAGTCTGCAGGGGACTAGGGCCAACAGGTGGCCAGGCAGTGGAGGGACCAGGGCAGACCCACCTTGGAAGCTGGGAAGGGAAGGGAGAGGTCGTTTAGGGGAGATGCAAGCGTGTTTTCAGGAAGAGTCTGCAAGTGGGAGGGTGGGGAGTGGGGCTGGGGAAGGGTGAGCAGCTCACGCTTCCTCACTGCACTCTCCTCCTGGGAGCTGGGTGCTTTCCTTCCTCTTGGCGGGGGTGGGCCGTGGGCCACAGGGCAGCTGAGGTGAGACAGCAGCCACCTTAGCAAGGCTCCAAGGCTGACTGGACTGCTGATTGCTGAGTGAGCGTGGGCGTGGTGAGATTCATCGGGAAGCAGTTGGTTTCTCTTTAGGTCTATGGTGGTGGCTGGGAGGGGACTGGGTGTGTTCCCTCCTATCCACATACCCCAGTCCCTTGCTGGACAGCCCACAGGGATGCATAGTCACAGCTGCTCACCCACTGTCGCTGCAGATACCACGGACAGCTCCCGGAGCGCTCAGAAAACCTGGCTGGGCCGGGGATGGGTTTGAGGGGGATGCAGCTGTGCTTGCAATTAGAGGTGCTCCAATTCGCTCCTACTTCCACTGGGACATTCTCACGTTGCTTTCAAAGTCACCCTTACACAAACCTGACTCCCCTGTTTCCCACTGACTAAGGTGCCAGCTCCTTAGCACAGCCTGTGATGGCCTTGCCCATGTTCCCCCTGCCTGTCTTTTCAGGTGGATTTGGGGTTCTCACACCCTCTTTTCCCCGGCTTTGTAGTCCTGCCAGGCATCTCCTTGACCTTTGAACATCTTGCTAAGCATTTGCAAATTCTGAGACCAGTGCCCAGGGTCACCTTCTCGCTCTTGTCATGCTGATAACTGCTGCCCATTGTTGTTGAAGACCCAGCTCATAGGCCACCTCCCCTAGAGAGCTTCCTCGCTTGCCCCTTCTCCCTTGGGGATCCTACCGCGGACATCATTGGTAGTTGACGTGATTCCTGTCTCCATTTTTAAAAGTTCATGACAGAGCCTGGTTTGTTTGGGTCCTCACCACTCTTCCACACAGCCAGAGGCTTTAGGGCAAAGCTCACTCCTTATGACTCCCAAGCCTTAGGGGTGAGTGTGATTGGTCTAAAATAAGCCCAGTCCCCTTGTCAGTGACTGGTTCAGGAATTGGGAATGTATTCCATATTTGGGCCAATAAGACACACAAAAATAGGTAGACTAGGAAGCTTTTTGGAAAAAATATAACTGCTTCTAGAAGACAACTATGGGAAGAGAAAAATCAGCCCTCTTTGTGCACTGTACACTGTCATGTCTGGAAGGGATGGCTTGAACCACTGTAGCCGATCACCCGATGGAAAGTGAAGCCAGAACTGGGGGAGCATGGAGTAGAGACAGGAAGGAACCGGGTTTCCATCACACCCCCAGGCCCACGAATAGCCTCTCTGCATCCTCTCCTACCCCTGGACTTCCTGCTCCATTAAATAACATGTTTTCCTTATTATTTAAGTCCATCTTGAATAAGGGTTTTTGTTACTTGCAGCCAAGAGCTTACTAACTGGTACAGTTCCAGGAGTACTTGTGATCCACTGGGTGAGATCACATCATATTCCAGACCGGGAGACCCTCGCAGGCAGGCTGTCACATTTGTATCTCTGTCCTGGGTCTCAGCACGGTGCCGTGGAATGCCAAGTCCAATGTGGCTTGGACAGGTGAATGGATGAGCTCGGTTCCATTTGGACTTACTTCTTTGGATGCTGCGCCTTGAAGTCTGCTCTGCCATCAGTTCCCTCTCCCTTCAAGAAGTCTCAAGTCCTTCACCAGCATTCTGTTCCTGCTCCCTCCTTGTATGGTCGGCACGGACAGAGAAAATCCGGGCTTCAGAGACCTGCCGGATGCCATTCAGCGGGCTGGCAGAGCTGGGGCCACAGGTCAGTACTGTGGCCAACCAGGTGTCAGGAACTGGGCCTCAGAGTCAGAGATAAAAGGCATACAGCCTTGGCGGATTCACTCTCCAGGCAGACGCAGGCACAGGCTTTATACAATTGTGATTGGTGAGAACCACTGCACAAACCTGAGGTGCACATACACCCATATTTTTAAATATGGTTGCCTGAGAGCCCACCTTCCTGCTTAGCAACTAGCCTGGGATCTCCCTCTGGAGGCTTCTCCAAGTTCCTTGAATTGTTCGTCGGTCCTGGTGGCATACTTGGTCCAAATGGGGGTTACCTTCGTCCAAACACCAAGTGCAGAGAGAGCAGCAGCCTGATGGCCCAGGACGGCTGTGACTAGCACAGCTCACAGGTTCTAAGGCCCCTAAGGCTCCTGCCAGACCACAGTGAGGCCCTAGGAGTTTTAAACCGCCGGGACTCATGCATCTAACTCACGTGCTCAGCCATTATCATCAAAAGTACAAACACTGTCCAGTGCTCTCTGGGCCTGGAGGAATTTGTGCACCGTGCACCTGGTTTGCCCAAACCAGCACTGTCCCATGAATTTTATGTCCTTCTTTTGGGCCCAGATCACCTGCCTGGACACCATCTTTCTTTAGGATAATTCCATTTTAGGGTCCTGGATTTTAGAGCACGTTATCCCTGACCTTGGTTCTTAGAGAACAGAGGTTAGGCCATTCATCTCTTTCCTTTCAAAAGGCTCTGGGCTTTTTATGTAAATTGGGTTTCTGCCCCAGCAATCAAAAGGTAAGGGAAATTTTGCTAAACTACTTTAAAAAAAAAAAAAAAAAGCAAAAAACAAACACACACAAAAAAACCCAAAGCACAGGTTTTATTATATCTTGATCCATTCGACAGTGAACTCCTTCTAGGCTCATCTTTGCATAAGTTCCTCAAGTGACCCTGGGCAGGACAAAGACCGGCTTCACAAGGCAAGAGCCTGCCTAGGGCAGCTAAAATTAGGGAAGAGGAGGGGGTGATGAATGCCTCCCAGGGTTCACGTGTGGAGTATGGGGACAGCAAAGGAGAAAGTCTTCAGAAAAGTGAGGCCGTAATAAGAACCCCTCTGTCCCTCAACATTTTATTATGAAAAAATTTAAGCGTACAGAAAAGTTGAAAGAATTTTTTAGTGAATATTCAGCCCAACCCACCACCTAGGTTCTATCATTACTGTTGTATAACTATGTCATTACAACTTCATTCATCCCTCTATCCATCCATCAGTTAGCTTTACAGTTACTTTTATTCCTACTGTAAAATTCACCTACTGGAAGTGCACAGTTCAATGACTTTTAGTAAGTTTGCACCTTTGTACAATGATCACCGCAATCCAGTTTTAGAACACCTACTTTCATCACCCACAAAGAGTCCCTTGTGCTGTCAATTAACACTCCTATGCCTGGCTGAAGGCCACTGCTGACCTTCCTCCAGCCTCTGTGGGCTTGCCTTTTCTGGAAATTTCATGTAAATGGAATTATATAATATATAATCTTATGTGTCTGGCTCCTTTAACTTAGCATAATGTGTTTGAGGTTCATTCTTGTTGCATGTAACAGCAGTGTGTTTCTTCTTACTGCTGAGCTGGATTCCACTCTATGGATGTACCACAGTTTGTTGACACAGTCGCCAGTTTATGGGCATTTGGGTTGTTTCCAGTTTCAGGCTATTAGGAGTCATGCTGCTGTGACCCTTCATGTACAAGCCTGTGTGTAGACATATGTTTTCTTTGCAAGGTTTTAAAGGCCAAGTAGGAGCTGACCAGGTTGTTAAAGCCAGAGGGAAGCGTTCCTGCAGGATGCAGAGGCTGTGCAAAGGCTGAGAAAGTTCAATGCCTTGGTGTATGCAGGGGTGTATCCTGGAGGTGTGGGAGAAGGAGCTAGGCAGGGCCTGGACCACACAGCTGGGCGACTGTGCTGGGGGGAGGCAAGTGTGGATTGTACCTTGAACTCTCTGAGGAACCTCAGAGGAGTTTTGTAGGCATCAACATGGTCAGAAGTGCTTTGTAGGAAGGTCAATGGATTGTAGCGTAGAGAATGGACCAGTGAGAAAAGTACTGTAATGTTAGGTGAGAGATTCAAGGTCCTAAACTTGGTCCTGGGTTGGGGATGTGGAGGGTGGTGGGTGGAACGGATAGATTGACGCTCAGTGTGTGTTTGTGTCATCAGGGAGGGGAGGACGCGGGGTGCAGAGGGGCAGCTGGGCGATTCGGCCTCACCCGCAGTCCCATACACCCTTCTCTAGCGAGGAGGCAGCCCCCAGCTCTCCTCTTGCCAACCTGTGTGTGGCTCCCAAGGTTAGCGCCATGGGGGTCAGTGCTGTGTAAATGTTGATTACAGACGGTGGGAGCTGCTCAGATTTCTAATTAAGATTAAAGAATGTACCCGGCTTATAAATGGTTCTCAGGAATGTATAATTTGATTAGCCAGTTTTCTTCGGGCGCTTTAATTTCTGGATTAGTGAACGTGGCCTCTGACTACAGGTGGGGCCGCTTACTCACCACACGTCAAGTTAGGGGCCTTGCAGGGGGTCGCAGGTGGGGAGGAAGGCAGTGGGGCAGGAGGAGGAGCACCGGCCTTGGGCAAACGGGCCAGGCCAGGGCGGTACTTCTCTTTCTCCTCCTCTTTCTCCCCACTTAGGGAGAAGAAGGAGAAGAATGAAGAACGTCCAGCTTGAGACGAATAAAAAAAAAAGGCTCAAAATATTAACTGTGCTCAAAATATTAAATGAGCGTGCGCACCTGGATCTCACATTGTTTTATTGCTATGCCAAAGCGCAGAAGTCCAGTGCTCTCACACCTCACTCTTCCCCTTTCTCCTGTTGAGCCCAGCCTGCTAATGATCCCTGCAGAGCCCAGCCAGGACCGAGGTCGCTTTAGGGAGCACCACTGGGCATTCCCAGGATGCCCCAGTGTCAGTCATAATCGCTATGACAACTCTAGAGCCCTTTCAGTGGCTGCTTCTTCCCATCGGGCCCTGGGCACCGCCAGTGAGGGGCCAGGTTGAGGACAAGTCCTAGTTGCCATAGGGCCTCCTGTCCCCCTGTGGGAAGCTCCTAGAGTCCAGGGCGGTCACCTGCCACCCTCCTCACGTCTGCATCCTTCTGCCCCAGGCCACGCGATAACTTTTGTGGCCTCCGAGGCACTTTGGCTTTCCCAGGCCCCTTCCTCCATTAAAAAACATTTCTATTGTATGACTGCACTGGGAGACAGATGAGTAAATTAATATTATACATTAAAACACTTTATTCTCTCTGAAAGCTCATTTATTTTCTTCTGATTTTAAAATAAATTAAAACATTTCCATGGGTCCCTGAAAGTGTTGTGGGCCCCAGGTCCTGAGCCTCCTGTGACTATTGGGCAAAGGTGCCCTGCTTGTTCCCCAAAGCTCCTGCCAGGCAGCACGCCTGCTTGCCAGCTGACCCAGGGACACATAGCGCATCTTCGGGGTCTGGCAAACTGCGCACTGCTCCTCCCTGCAGACGTCCTCTGAGGAAGCCTGTACAAGCTCTGCCCTCAGGCTGTCCCTGCAGAAGAGCAGGGGGCTTGCAGGATGAGGTGGACCCTGGCCTCTCTTCGCCCCCACTTCTGAAAGCCGAGGCACTCCTGCGGAGAGTGCCAAACGTTTCCCACTCTCCAGCCAGGCCTGTGAGATGGCCCTGCCTCGAGGGGTCTCACACTCCTACCTGGCTGACCTCTGGGGGGTCTCTGTGCAGTGCTCAGCTCCTGGGGGGGCAGGGGCTCTCAAAGAGTGGTCGAAGGAATGCACTTCATCAGGATTACCTGGGGCGTGTGTGTGTGTATATGTGTGTGTGTGTGTGTGTGTGTGTGTGTGTGTGTGTGTGTGTGTGTGTGTGTGTGTGTGTGTAGTTCATTTAGAGAAGATTCCAGGGGCACTAACCAGACTGCTACATGAGAATATCTGGCTGGGGTCAGGAATGTTCCCTTTAAGGGACTCCCCAGGTGATTTCTCCTGTGCTGGAACATTTGAGAAGCCTGGTGCCAGGAAGGGCATGAACTCTCCTCCTTGCTGCTTCCTTCTCACAGACCTCTGGCTGCTGCCTCTCCATTTTATCTCTGTTTGGAAGTCAACAAACGTTATTCAGTACCGTGTTAGGAATTGTTGGGGTGAAGTCCAACCCCTGCTTTATGGAGTTTACAGTCTTTTGTCCCAGAGGGTGGGGATTACCCTCTACCCAACCCCGCTGGGCCTCGTACAAGAGGCCTGTCCTTTCATGCTTCTGAGGAAGATGTCTGGGCACTCATCCCCCTCCACCTGCTCCTGAAGACAACAGGCAACGTCCCTGGGCATGCTTGTTGATGGGTAAATGCTCAATTCAGGAAAGCAGCGGTGAGCAACAGCGTGTGCAAGAGTTACGTGTGTGTAACGCAATATAGCTGCAGCCACTCTAAGAGGGGTGGGCTCGAAGGTACTCCGCAGGGTCTGGAGACAGCACACCTGGGCTCCTGTGCTGTTAACTGGGGTGTGCCCTAGGGGAGACCCCCATCATCTCTGAGCCTCAGGTAATCATTAGGACCTACCTATTCAGATAACGCATCTAAATGCAGCTTGTAAGTTGGAAGGGACATGACACATCTTCATTATTATTTTTCACTGGAAAGAGTTCTCAGTATTGCTGTAGTTATTCCAAGGGAGCAGCAAGAGGTGTCCCCCTAGCACTGGAGGAGGAGCTGAAGATGGATTCGCCTCTGCTTCCAGCAGGCTGTGGTGTCCGGACCCTTCACCAGTCCAGGCCATGTATTCATCATCGCTAATAAAGGTGGGGGGAGGGACTAGATAATAGTCTCTGTTTTATGACTTCCAGGGCAGTCTCACTCTGAGAGCAAGGCTGAGATCTGCTGGAATTATGGCCTAGGACACCCAAAACCCACTCTGAGCTTGGGTTTGCATGCCCACAGTCCTTCAGCCCTGGCCTGGGCCTTACAGGAGGCCCAGATTGGGCAACAGTGTCTCTGGTCAGCGGGGGAAGAGGTTCTGGGGATAGCTGGGGGCAAACCCTGAGAGATCTAGGAAGACACACTCACTGCTCAGGGCAGTCCAGCAGCAGTACCAGGAGACCGTCCCGCTGGACAGACGCTGGACAGACGCCTACACAAAACCTGGAGCGCCTTCTCAGTGAGACCTTCCTGGACGTCCCCTCTCCCTTACCAGGAGTGGGGATGGATACACCCGAGTTAGTTGTGCCTTGTACCTCGCTCCTCTCCCTCACCCCTCCAATTTCCAGAAGGCCTGGGAAACGGATGGGGAGCCAGGAGGGGTGGGCCGCACGCGGCCGCTGCAGCGCAGGCTGGCAAGGGGACACTCGGGGCTTTCTGCACGGTTGGGGAAGCCTGTTGGGGCAGGGCTAATGATAATTAACACTTGGGGCGCGTTTTGTCTTCCAAGTGCTTTACAAACACGACCTAATTAGCCCGCGGGGAGGAGCGGCGCACGGAAACGCTCTTTATTATTCATTTCTATACTGGATGGAGCGCGCAGCCTGGGCGCGGCGCGGCGCGTGAGCGCGGGCTGGGAGGAGGCAGCGGGACTGGGCGCAACTCCTCCCGGCCCCACCCCGACCCCTACCCCTGGCGGCTCTCGGCGGGGAGGGCCCCGCGGGGTTGCCTGCAGGCCCGAATGCCTTGCAATTCAGCCGTTCTTACGCGTCTCATTTAATCTTCTACACACTCCAGAGAGATGGGTAGTCTCTGGGGCTCAGAGAGGTTAAGCGACAGGTTCAAGACCACACCGCCGATATCGGGGAGCAGCGACTCAAAGCCGGGCCCTTCATCGCAAAGCTCCAGGCCTTCGTCACTTGCCTGGCGCCTCGCCGGCCCTGCGCAGCGAGGCTCGGGGCATCCGGCCCGGCCCCCCGCACCAGGGCACCGGCGCGAAGCCGGGCGGCGGCGGCGAAGGCGGGCGGCTGGCAGCAGCGTGCGCGCACTCCCGGCCGGCGGAAACTGTTGCCAGCGCAAAGCTCCCCGCTACACCTGAGCGGGGGGACAGATGTGCATCAATATTTATTCGGAACTCCCAGGAAACCTGGATGAAGTGTAATTATCTCAGCTCAATCAGCTCGGATTAGCATAACATCAAGTCACCCATCAGATGGAGGGTTTGATTTCGGGGATCAAAGCGACGCGCTGTAGCCGCTGATTAATCGGGGAGAAGCGAGCGGCGAGAAGAAAGCGGAGCCGACTCCGCGAGCCACAGCTGCACCGCTTTGATGCACCGACCGTGCCAAGTTAACTTTCCCGGCCGGCTGGGCTCCTGCCCCGCCGCTCCCCAGACCCGCTGCACCCGCCTGCTCCGCGGGTTTCCGTGCCGCTTTCCAGGCAGCAAGTCGCCGGCGTTAAAACAAACTGTGACCCCCTGCCCACTCGGGGCTGTGCTAGGAAGGGAGTGCTTGTCTGTCCATGATGTGCTCGGAAGTGGAGGGGCGCTGCGGGGCTCGCCTGGCGTGGGGAGCCGGGCCACACTCGCAAGGCGTTCTCCTCCTGGGTCCCTCCTCAGAGGTGTGCGTCGAAGGCTGGCCCAAGGCCTAGTGGAGGAGAGAAGTGCTTCCCCAGGCCGCCCCAGCCAACCTTTCCTACCTCACCTAACCCCATCTCCTCCCACCGCACAAAAATTACTCAGATTTTCTGAACTCGCCTTGCTTTCTTATTGCGTACCTTTTGTACAATCTGTGTCCCCAGCTGCGATGCGCTTCTATCCCTTCCTGTCACCAACCCACTCAGGCATCTTTAACTTGGAGCCCAAAGGGCATCTTGCCTTGATGACGCCTGTCCTTACGCTTCCAGTCATTGGTCCTTTCCCTGGAGCTAGGGGAAGCCTGTGTCTGGGCCCCAGTGCATGGCATGGTGCTGTCATGATTTCAATAGCCCCCTCTTCCCTGGTAGACTTTGCACTGCAGACTGGGAAGGGCCCAGCAGTCCCTGGAACCCTGGTTTGGCCCTGTAGAAAAATATTTTCTGGAGGGTGAGGATGGACAGCTGGTTAGATTTGTGTTGATAATCAACAGGGCTGTCCTTCTGGCTTCAAGGCTAACCCTCTTAATTTGTGCTGGCTTCCTCCTCTCCCCACTCCCTGGGCTGAGGGCAGGAACCCTGTCTTAACTCATGTTTATGTCTTCTTGGGTACAGTTCTTGGCACAAAGCAGGTGTGGATTCTCATTCTTGCCTTCTGCCGACTTGTTCACCTGACCAAGTCACTAGACCTCCCAGGAACTCAGACTGCTGGTTTGCACAAGTCTTTGTGCCTGGGACCTTCCTTCATAAGCCACTGCTCAGTTAAGCCACTCCCAAGGGAGAATGCCCAGTCGATGTTAGAGACTCCTAGAATCTTAGGGTAAAAGGGAAGCTTATAGACCCCTTCCTCATCCTCCTGATAACTAGTCTCCATCCTCTACTTAAGGGGCTGCAGATGGCTCACTTGGGCACTTGCCCAGCGTGGTGGAGGCAGGGGGACTGTGGAGGACCCATATGGCCACTCTGGCTGATGGGATGATGGCACCAGAGTCCTCTTCCCAGCCCTTCCCAGCCTCCTGTCTGAGTCAGGAAACCAGACAATTGACTGTCCACATGGATGTGTAAATGAGACAATAACGGTTCTTCTCAATGTCTCCTGCCCAAGAATTTGACCTGGCCAAAAAATAAAGAAAATGTACTTGAATTCCAAAGCTTTTGCTTTGCAGATGATTTCTCAATATCACATCTTTTAAGTTTTCTTTAAACTGCTTTGAAAGTATCTACCCCTATAACTTTAGTGATCTCTATCATAGCCCCTTGAGCTACCATAAAAATGATTACATACACATGTATAGCATGTGGCTATTTACAAAGCCTCTCCCAGCTATTGTCTTGTCCAATCCTCCCAGCAATCTGTGAGAGATAGAAAGCAAAGATTGTTGTCTCCATTGGACAGAAGAGGGGATGGAAACTCTAAGAGATAGAGTGACTTGCCCAAGGTCGCAGAGGTGTGTGGAGCCAGGTTTGAACATGGGTCTCCTGGTGGTTCAGGCTGCAATTCTCTCCATCATGCTGTGAAGCTGCATATTTTTGTTTTAGAGAATGTTGAATGAGGCTCTAAGAGGCAAGGAGACTCGCTCAGGGTCTCAGGCAAGTCACCAGTGTAAGTCAGTGTTCTGCCAGTCCCTTCTCTCCTTGATGCCATGGCATTGCCTATGGTGTCTGGATGCCAGAATTCTCCCCCTCCCCCTGGAAGGGCTTGGAAGTCAGTGTGCAGGGAACCCAAGGGATGTCAAAGTGAGACATGTGTATCCATTGCTATTCTCTGGAGTATAAGCTCCTTGAGGGCAGAAACCGTCTTTATTTTGTTCCCTATTATGTGCCAGAATCAAAGCTCAGTGCCTGGCATGCAGTAGGTTCTCAATAAATGTAGAATAAATTAAAAAAGGAAGTAAAGAAAGAGGAAGGGAGGAAGGAAAGGAAGGAGGGAGGGAGGATTAAAGGATTGCCAGTCCTGGCAGGGGGCTGTGTCTTTAGAGTGGGTGGGCATGTGCCCAGTATACTGGCAGAAAGATGATTTATCTCCATTCCAAATCTCTGCTATGCAACATCGTGGATTTCTCTCTCCCCTTTAATTAAGAACTAAATATAGATCTTAATTAAGACACTGATGAATTTAATTTAGAGTGGCATTAGGGCCTTAACTTGCAGAGCTCAATGCCGTGTTTGTATAATGTGGGATATAGGCTAAATGAGTGCTTGCTTGTTACCACCATAAATAATTCCCTTGCAAATCCCTTTTGAAGCGTGGCTAACACTGCCCCGCCCCCACTTGGACTCCCAGTGCCTCGTCCCTCTTCATTTGTCCACAGCATGAGTGGTCCTGTCTTGTCCCCATGCTCTGATCAAAGTGGATCTTTTCCCCACTGCCGCTGTCTTGCCCCCTCTGTGTCTTTGTTCACGTAAGTCCCTCACTGGGAAGGACTTTTCCCTCTCTCCAAGCCTGTCAGGAGGACCCCTCCCCTTTCTTCCAGTTCCAGCCCAAGGGCTTGCATCTGGTGAGACCCTCTCTGCTGCTCTCTCCCTGTCTCCTGATTGCTCAGCCACGAGGTGTGAGCTCCAAACGCCCACAGGGCTTTGTTGATGCCAGCACTGACTGTGCATGTGCTATTAGCATTGCACGCCTGTCTTTCCTCCTGGGCACCACTTGGGAGGTGCCTGCAAGCACAGGGCCTACACAGAGTAGGTCATCAGGAAGAGGCTCTCACTTTGGTTTCCACCTTGGAGCTTAAGGAGCCGACCTCTCCATTTCAGTCCACTTCAAAAAACATTTGTTGAGCACGTACTGTATGACAGGCACTGTGGTCGGCCCTGGGAGGCCCTTACAATTTCTGCAGTGAGTCAGAAGCTGAATGAAGATGCATGCAAGGGTGGGCAGGCCGTCCAGTCACACTGTGTGGAGTGGCAGGTGTGGCTTGGGAATGTCTCATTCATTGCCCCATCTCCCCTCCTCTGATACCAAGAGAGGGGCCACAGCATGGTGGCTTAAAGTTGTTGCCCTAGAGTCTGGCAGTCTGGGGCTGGACACCATTATCTCATCTGGAAAATGGGTTGTTCTGAGGCAAAATGAGATTTGTCTCAGTGCAGTACATGACACATAGTGAGTGCTCAGTAAATGCTAGTGACGTTGATGGTGGCATCCGGTGACACGCTGACCTCTTGGAGATTTGGTAACTTTCCACCAAACAGAGGAGCCCAATGTGTCATTCATGCTTTCTGCGTAGGAACATTGGGGTCCAGGCATGGCTGACTTCTTCAGGAACTCCATGCTTTTGATCCACATTGTGGCTCCGGGCCCTTCCTCTGCCATCTGTGCTTCTCAGCACGTGGGGTGTGGGATGGAGTGATCTCCCCCTGCCCCCGCTTTGTCGTCTTGGGTGACTCAGTCCCCAGGCTCCTCCTCCCCTCTTCCCTAGCCTTGCATTGGTGCAGTTTCATGGCAAGTGTCTAGAGAGTGGGGACTCTGGTTTTCAAGCACACCCCCTTGCGGTGCACAGAGCTCTTTCATGTGGCAGCGGTGACTGTCCATGGTTTGAAGAACTGAGTCGTTTCCCTGAACCTACTGCCCTGCCACAGCACTGTCCTGGGCACCGAGTGAAGGGGGCCCCTTTGGAAATGTGTAGATTCAGTTCCCCTCTCTCTGTCCCTCCTTGTCGGCCCGTGTTGAACACTGCCGGGGCGGCTCCCACCAGGGCTTTTTTAACCTCGGCACTATTTTTATCCTCAGCGGGATAATTCTTTGCTGTGGGGGGTGTCCTGTGAGCGGTTTAGCAGCTTCCCTGGCCTCTACCCACTAGACGTCAGCAGCACCCACCCCAGCTGTGAAACCCAGGCACTCACCACCTCCTTCAGCCTCAGTTTCTTACCTCGAATAAGTCGATAATCTTACCTTCCTCTTAGGGCTACTGTCAAGTTCTTAGCACAGCGCTTGGAGCTTGGTAAATGTTCAGTAAGTATTAGCAAATATTCTTGTGCAGATGCATGTTCAAACTTAACATTTTTACATGCCTACTAAGTGCCCGGTAATAGTAACAGTTAGTAATTATTGAATGTATGTGCCAGACACTGTTTTAATGCATTGACTAGTTTATTTGAACCTCACAGGAATCCACGTGGTAATATTATTCATGTTATTCAGGTGAGGAACAGAAGCACAGAAGGTGAGCGAATTTGCTAGTAATTTGAGATGTGGGGATTCGAATCCAAGCCAGCGTGGCTGCAGAGCCAGTGCTCATAACTGCTGTGCAGTGCTGTGGCGCCGAGCTCTGAACAGGAGCCTTAAGGTCTGTTTCATTTACCAGTCACCAGCCCCCTCTCCAGAGACACTTCTTTCTAGAATTATGCCATACAATTTAGTCGCCAGCAGTCGCATGTGGCTATTTAACTTTCAATTAATTAAAATTTAGAATTCAGTTCCCCGGCCACACTAGCCACATTTCGAGTGGTCAGCAGCCAGCACTGTGTCGTCAGTGGCTATGTACTGGGCAGCACAGATACAGGACATTTCTGTCATTGCGGAGTTCTACCCGACAGCTCTGTTCTAGGGACTGCGGCAAATAAATTTCTTTCCCCTAAGGAGTGTTTTGATGTCCCATTAGATAGTTGGTGTCAGCCAATCAACATCGTGCCCAGAGTTGTATAGCTACCAGAGTATTATGTTCATTTAACATTTGTTAAGTCCCAACTACGTGTCTGGAACAGCATTTGAGACTGAAGAAATAAAGATAAGTAACTATAGTCCTTGCTCATAAATGTAATTTATAATAGCATTAAGGCGTTAACTTGCAGAGCTCAATGCCGCGTTTGTGTCATGTGGCTAAATGAATGTGATAGGTGCTAAATTTGTGCAAGAGCACAGATGTCACGGTAGCCAGGGCAGGGTACAATTAATTCTCTCGGAGTTGGGATAGGGGTTCCCTTGGACGAGGGACCCAGGAACACCGTTTTGAAGGATGCCTGGTAGTCTTTGGGCTGGCAGGCACTGGGAAACATCCTCACAGTCCTGAGGATGCTCGAATTCTCTTTGCCCGGAATTTGTGCTGTAGGAGCTTGCTATTAGGGCAGGTCGGCATTATTTAAAGGAGAGTGGTGAATTGACAAAGAAGTTGCATTCCAGCTGAACCCAGAGTTCAGCCCAGTGAGTGGCACCGGAGGCACAAAGACAGAAAACATTAGTGTTACCTCTGCCTGTGCCCGTGGAGACCCCAGCAGCTTTCTTTCCTAATTCCAAGCTGAGCCCCTCCTCCTACCTCCCTGGAGTTCTCAACCCCCACCCCACACCATGTCAGCTGACCCTGCCCGATTGCCTATCTTCCTGCTCCAATTCAACACTCCCCCAGCTCAGAAATTGCTTGGCGATATTGGGAACAATGAGGCCTGACTCTGTTAGTTCGGAGCAAAATGGCCTTTTTTTTTTTTTTTTTAAAGGGTATTGCATTCCCGGTGATG
>RJWJ010028961.1:0-21231 GCA_004363605.1 Indri indri | reverse complement strand
ATGTATCACCCCAAAAGTAAGAGAGAATTGAGGTGCATTATTAAAGCTTGCCTTGTATGTTCCAAAACTGTATTCAAAGAAAACTCCTCCAGTAAAATTTGTGCTTTGTTACGCACAGTCAACCAATGTGTGTTTTTGATGTGTTGCACTGAGCTCTTGTATTTTAAAAGTGCAGTGGCATTTTGGATTTACAATTCAGGGCACAGTACCCATAATACCGTAATAAGTCCTTGATTTTCTTTCCCTTGAAATCTATAACATAATTTTAAAATGAGTGTCTTCCCAACACAGACCCATCTGTTTTTTTTGTGTGTGCTTGTTGTCAATGATATAGTATATGGTTGTAGAGTATGCTAACAATATGTCTTAGAGTTTCACAAAAATAATTACATTAGTATTATGAGTCCACAAAAATGTTATAGAATAATGATATGTAGAAATAAAATATAATCATAATTTTACATTTTCTAAACTGGACATGTTTATTTAGTATAATTTCCTCTCTACTGATTTTCTTATGTTCACATTTAAAATGTGCAGTAAATATTACTGCATTGTGTTTTCTTTTGCTATTTTTTATTCTATAGAATATTTTCCCCAGCTAATATCTAGTATTCAACAAAAACATTTTGGATACTGTAAATAATCCACATGTAAAGTGAAGGGATATAAACTTTTATATTCAACTGATGGGCCTAGAAACGAGATTCATGTTAGACTCACTTGGGGCATATTTTCAGATACTGATGTCTACACTCCATTTCAAAAATTCAAATTTATCATTTTGGGAAGAAGCATATCTCTTAAGACTTTAAAAATAACTCCATCCCCCCAACCTGATCATATTAAAAAGCTTCTGCACAGCCAAGGAAACTACCATTAGAACAAATAGACGATGGGAGAATTATGGGCATGCTACACATTCAATAAAGGACTGATAACTAGAATCTATAAAAAAACTCGGGAAAATCAGCAAGAAAAAAATCAAACAACTCATTAAAAAGTGGGCAAAGAAGTGGTTTATCTTCTTTTCAAAAGAAGATAAGCCAATGGCCAAGTAACATATGAAAAATTGCTCAACATCTCTAATAATCAGGGAAATGCAAATCAAAACCACAATGAGATATCACTTAACTCCAGTGAGAATGGTTTTTATCAAAAAGTCCTAAAACAACAAGTGTTGGCATGGATGCAGAGAGACAGGAACACTCATTCACTGCTGGTGGGACTGCAAATTAGACAACCTCTATGAAAAGCAGCGTGGAGATACTTCAAGGAACTAAAAGTAGAACTACCATATGATCCAGAAATCCCACTACTGGGTATCTACTCAAAAGAAAAAATGACTTTCTATAAAAAAGATATCTACACTTGACTGTTTATAGCAGCACAATTCACAATCGCAAAGATGTGGAAACAATCCAAGTGCCCATCAATACATGAGTAGATTAATGAAATGTGGTATATGTATACCGTGGAGTATTATTCAGCCATAAAAAATGGTGAACTAATACTTCTTGTATTATTCTGGATGGAGCTGGAGACCATTCTTCTAAGTGAAGTATCGTAAGAATGGAAAAACAAGCACCACGTGTACACACCATTAAATTGGTACTAATCGATCAGCACTTATGTGCACATGTAGAAGTAACATTCATCAGGTGCCAGGCAGGTGGGAGGGGGAGGAGGGAATGGGTAAATTCACATTTAATGGGTGCAGTGTGCACTGTCTGGGGGATGGGCATGCTTGTAGCTCTGACTCGGGCGGTGCAAGGGCAATATATGTAACCAAAGCATTTATAACCCTGTAATATTCTGGAAAAAAAAAATCCCAAAGAGGTAATTACCAATGACTTCATTAATACTACTCTTGTCCCTTGCCAAATATGACTGCCATGTAATCTTTGCTTGGTAGTCAGGGCTTACACAGAGGAAAATATTGCTTTCTTGATGTTGAATGACTAGTATAGAAGAAAGCCATGCTTTCTCCAGCTAACTTGACCATGAACTCTCCCTTTCCTTGAGTATTTTGTGTGTTTGAAGACCATGCTCCTCACTGCAACTCTACCCTCAGGGCTGTTGTCTGAATCAAATATGATGGTGTCCATATGTACTCTCTAATAATTTGGAGCTAATACTCTGGGGTCCATTTCAGAACTGGAATGGTGTGTATGAAAGAACCCTGCCTCCCTACCCCCTGACATTAGGTCAGAAAAATTTTCTGTGTTGATTGCTGCGGTGTGAAAGCAGAGGGAAAAAAGTTGATGATTTTCCTCTCACAGGGGTATTATTCAGCTTACTATGATGTGGCATACATAGCCTCTTAGTTGCCTCCAGTGATCACTTCTCTACTTATTTAATAGGACTAGGATTTTTAGGAAATACTGTATTACCCAGCTTCCTTGTTTCACAGGTAAAGATGTGATAAAGCAGTGGTCAGTGTGATGTGGGCAACTTTTGGACCATTCCTTTAAAAAGAGTTATGCAATTCTCTTCTTTTCTCGCACCTCACTGGTTGGAATGCAGATTTGGTGCTCAGCCATCCTAGACTCAGAAAACAGGCAAGTCCCCAGGGATGGAAGAAGAATAACAGAGAAACATCAGCTCCTGCCTTCTTCAAATTGAGCTGTCATAGACCCTTGAATGTAAAGATAAGAACGTCACATTACGTTTAAACTTCACTTATTTGTGTTCCCTGTATACACATATTAATGAATATTTCAACTAATATGAATGTCTTCCGATATGGTGGAGATTGTTGCAGAATCAGCAGGATAATGTAGAGGCAGTCAAAATAATACCAATAGTCTAAACAGAATCTTTCCTAAACCACGTAATACTGCCTGACTTGTAAGAAATTAAGCTTGTCTAGGATTCCGGTATTTATCTACAGCTAAAGAATTGCTATATAGGATCTGGAGTATTTATCACTGGCCCTGTGTAGAATGATCTAACAACAAATATTATTGTTTTTTGGTTTTCCTCCTAGCGTCAGCAAAGAGTGACTGCCAAGGAAAAACTGAATCCCTCTATTTTTAAAAATGGCTGTATATTTTTAAAGAGCTTTAAACTTTTTCAGTATTTTAAATCAATTTACTGAATAATAGTGTTTACATGGGTAATTTAGATATTATTAAAATTACTACGTTTTTTTAGTTTTTTGGATGCAAAATTCAGTTTATAGAAACTTTTAAAGGTCCCATATTTATGAGGCTTGTTCCATACTAAAGTTGTAGATCCTATATATTCCTGTTATATAGCTCATTAGATTCTCAAATATTTATGGAGCCCTTATTAAGTGACATAGTAAAAAGTCCTAGAATAACAACAGAACATATAATTTGAACCAGAACAACAACAAATAACTGGATTTTTCAATGTTACCATGTTGCATTTGTCATATAACTTGAAAAAAATTCAGATAAAGCAAATAGCAATAATTCATTTTAACTTTATTTACCTCTCTAAAATTGTATCAAATTAAACAAAAATATAATCTATTTCTAAAACCAGTTTATGTTTATTCACTTTTATGCCTATAACTTGTAAGAGAAATTTATAGTCTTCAGTTCTTACTGATGAGATAAAAGTAGAAAGAAGTCTTCATTTCACGTCTTGTGACATATTTCTAGCATCCAGCACATTAAGACATTAGTGACGTCCCCCTGAGAAATGAAGTTTTTGAAGATAAAAAATTGTTGCATTTTTAAATAATTGCCACTAATAAAAATATTTCATTACTTGAATACATGAAATGTGAAAAAGAGTTAAAATAGTCAAACTTGCTCAGTCTGAAAATCAACCTAAATGTATAAAATCAACCTGGAAGAGTCTGAAAAACACTTTGATTTTGTAGCACTTATATAAGAACTTACAGACATGTTAATGACTGCTGACTCCTTGAAAATATAATTTTTGTAAAATTGCATTTCCTGCATTGATAGTTAATGATATATTCTTCTGAATAGTATTATTAAGGTTGAAAAATTTTTGTCCTTTGAGGATGTACTTTGCTTTAGGTATAGTCTCTTTAAAACACAGAACGAACAGGATAATGTTCTTTTCAGTTGAAATAAAAATACTAAAGGTGGGTATCAATCATTCCCTCCCCTGTATTCTCAAAAATGTTTATAAATGTAGTAGAAAAATTCTTCAATACTATTATTATTAGCTGTATACATTTTGGTATTCCTGGAATATAGATAGACAGGTATATAGATAGAAATTTTTTTGCTATTGCTTTTCTTCACTATAAAGAATGACTTATTTACCACAAATTTTCAACACTTATCAACTTACAGATGCTAAAATAAAATAGGCACTTGTTGATTTATAGGCTGACTTTTAAAATTGATTTTATGCTAGTCATAAAAACAAATCTGAAAGACTATTTTTCAAGTATTTTGAGCAATTGCAGCATTACTGATGGAAGTTTTTTCTCTTAATGTGAATTTAAACTGCAAACTTTACTGAAGTAAGAAAAAAAATGAAATTATTATTTGTTAGCTTCTTTTCCCAGCTGATTCCAAGTAGAAACTACATATAATACCTTTCCTTTTATTTCACATTAAGCTTTGAGTTTAAGTAATAACCGACTAACTTGTTTTGTCTCAAAGTTAAAGTCCTGGCAAATTAAATCACTTGCCTAACTCGATATAAGCCGTAAGTATCAAATTTGAATCCTTAATAATTAAAAATAAAATAATAAAAATGAATTCAACACTTTTTAATTTAGTGCTCATCTTATTTCTGATGTAACATTAGCACTATGGCATCTTTATTTAAAACAGCAATCTGTTTTACTGAGTTATCACCAGTAACATTTTGTTACATGAATAGTAAGGCTTGCCTTCCACCAATTGATATTAATGGTTATTATTTCCCATAAACTGCCCTAGGGAAAGTTTTCTTCCAGGGACTGAGGCTTTAACAAATTTAGACAATGGTCCTTAAGCATATAATGCCAATAGAGGTCTCTGGAAACATTCCTATAACACATTTGTACTGAAGGGAAAATACATGCAAATCCTTTGTTAGCAGCCTCAGCTTCCTTATAGAAAGCAAATCTTCTAATGGAATTTTGCTAGGGCAGAAGTGGTGTATTCACTGGGGTCACAGAAATCTTAACTACAAAGAAAGTATAATTTCATATAATAGAACTGTGGCCCAGATGTCTAACTCAATGTAGGGAGAAGGAGTCCTATCTGATACACTTTTGCTGAATATTATTATTTTTTTAAATCCATTCCTGCATTTGGAACCTAGGCATGTGAAATTTTGAAATTTACAGTCTTTAAAAAAGAGGGCTAAAAGCAATACATGTAATATCTAAATATTAATTAGGCATTATATTTGGGGGGGAAGCAAAAGAAGACTAAAACCTCTCAAGCCATATTTGCCACTGGTGTCCTAAAATATCTTTTTTATTTCCCTAAAAGAATGATGATTGAGAGAAATTTCTGTGATTGGTTGATATAAAAGCATTCAGACAGCAAGGATATAATCTTAAATAAAATGTATTAAAATAGTAAATTAGGCAGGTGAAGCTTTGACAATAAAACACTTAAACAATGGAATTCTTTAAAATTCTATATAATAGCAGAACTTGGATATATGTAATAATAAGAAAATAAAATATTCCCAGAGAGAATAATGAAGACTTTACATTAAAACATTATATAATTTCATAAACTTGGTGCAAGAGTAATATTATGACAAAAATGGCATTAAAAACAAAAGAAACTAAATTAATGAAGGCAAATTTGCTGTAGCAGGCTGAATAATGACTCCCGAGTATATTAAATTTTAACCTGAGACCTGTAAATCTTACTTTATAAGAGAAAATGGTCTTTGCAAATGTGGTTAAGGATCTTGAGATGGGGAGATTATCTGGGGATTATCCAGGAGGATTCTAAATGTGATTCTTACAGAAGCCCTAAATGTATCAGTACAAGGGGAAGGCAGAAAGATTTCATGCACAGAAACAGAGGAAGCAATGTGGCCAGGGAGGCAAAAATTAGAATGTTGAGGCCATAAGTCAAGAAATGCCTGGAGCTCTAGAAGCTGGAAGGGGCAAGGAATGGATTTTCTCCTACAGAAAGAGTGTGACCCTGCTGACACCTTGTTTTTGGTCTAGTAATACTGATTTTGAACTTCTGGCCTCCAGAATTGTGAAAGAATGAATTTACATTGTAGCAGCCGCCAGATGTGTGGTCATTTGTTACAGCCAAAAGAAAGTAATACACCCACATTTAAAAAAAAAGAAAAGAAAAAGATTTTAAAAATAAAGCTTTTATGTAAAAAGAATTATTGAATTATTTAAAGGAAGGTTACCTAATAAATACAAAAGATGATTCATCATCTATGAAAGAGTTACAAACTACACTTGAAGGTAAAATTAGATACTTTCTTTTAGTATCATATGGGAAGATCAAATTTAATTCTGTTAAAATTATAATGTGTAGCATAAAAACAGAGGAAAGTAATAATTTATTTTATATGTTTTGACTCCCTTGGATGTTCCAGGTAAAAAGACAGTAGATTAATTTTCCTTTAAAGTCATGTATTTCATCTCTCAGTCTTTAAATAAGTGAGATCACATAAAATAAAGAAAACAAGAAAATAATGAAAGCTTTAAGAACCATGAAAAATTTCTGAGAGTGCTTTCATGAACAAAATTGAATTTTAGATTTTAATAATAAAATTAACTTCATTATTATTATAAATTAATGTTATTGATTAATAATAAGAAATATAGAAAAAGGCATATTAACATCCCCACAAGTATTAAATACATCCTCTCTTTAAAATGCTTACAATAACTGGAGGCATTACTGTAAGCATTTTATAATGTACATTGTAAAGATTTCAAGCATATTTTTGGTTTTATACATTTTGTCCCTTATCTTTCCATTTTTATATTTAGCTTTCAGTAAAATAAAAGTAAATATTAATTGCTTCAATTTCTTTAATATATATTATATTTTTTTTCTTCTTAGCATAAAACAAAATGAACAGAAAATGGGGCTATAGAAAAGACTACTTCTCATCAATCTTTTTAAAATTGTCATTCTTCCCTTCACCTTTATTTGATCTCTTCCTTTCATGGTCCTAACAGGGAGAGGTTCAATGTTATTAATCTGGCATTTAAAAGGCAATGGGAAATGGAGTAGATACATATTTTCTTATTCCTGACATTTTGGACAAAATAGTCCAATTGCTCAAAAAACACAAACTACCACAATTCATGCAACAGAAAATGGATAATTTGAATTGCATTATAAATATCAGCTAAGTTGGAGTCATACTGCCAAAAAGCAAATCTCCAGGTCCAGATGATTCCACTATATGTTTAAAGAAAAATTAACACCAATTCTACACATTGCTTCCAAAACACAGAAAAGATAAGAACAATTCCCAATTCATTATTTGAGTTTAGTATTCTCATTATATCAAAACCAGACTAAGGCAATAAAAATAAAATAAAAAGACAATATCCCTCATATATATAGATAAATAAATCATTAACAAAATATTAGCAAATAGAATTCAGTAATATACAAAAGAATTATACAGCATGAACAAGTGGGGTTTATTCCAGGGCTGAAAGGCTGGTTTGAATTAATCAGTGCAATACCACATATGAATTGACTAAAGAAGAAAAAAAAAACATGCTTATATTAATTAATGCAGTAAAACATCTGACAATATTCAATCCCGTTCATGAACAAAGCTCTCAGAAAAGTAAGAATAGAAGGGAAATTTCTCAACTTGATAAAGAGCATCTCTCTATATTTTTTAAAAATAATAAATAACATTTTATTTAATGGTCAAAGACTGAATGCTTTGTTCCTAAAATCAGAATAAAGGAGTAGATCCACTCTCAGGACTTCTACTTCAAATGGTGCTGGAGGTTTCAGTCAGTGCAATAAGGTGAATAGTTAAGGAAGTAATAAAACTGTCCCTATTTGAATATGACATGTTTATCTATGTAGAAAATCACAAGAAATCTACAAAATGCTCCTAAAACTAATAAGTAATGATACAACATAAATTTGCCAAAATCGACTGTATTTTTGTATGCAAGCTATGAACATGTAGACACCAAAATTAAAAATATAATACTACTTAGAACTGTTCATGAAAATACTTAGGTGTAGGTATAACAAGACCTATACAGGACTTGTATGCTGAAAACTATATAACATGTATAAAAGAAATAACAAAAGATGAAAAAAAAATGGAGGGATATCTTTTCTTTATGGATTGACTGGCTAAATATAATAAAAATGTGAATTCTCCCAAATTGATATATAGGTTTAATGTAATTCTTATCAAAATATATTTGTGTATATTGACATTATTCTAAAATTGATATGGAAAAACTAAGATCCAGAAAAGCTAAAATAATTTTGAAAAAGAATAATCAAGTAGGCAGAATCAGTCTGATTTCAAGATATAACAAATATGTAGCTGCAGTAATCAAAGTAGATGGTATTGGTGGAAGAATAGAAACATAGCTTGATGGAATGGAACAGAGAGCCCAGACATAAATTTATACAGATACAACCAATTGATTTTTGACACAATTGTAAGAGCAATTAATGAAGGAAAGATTGTTTTTCAACAAATGCTACTGGAACAACTGGACATGCAGAGTCCAAAAGAAAATAAAATAACTTTGACTTAAATCTCACACCTTAAACAAAATTAAAATTAATCCTTAATGGATCATGGAGTTAAGTGTAAAATATAAAACATAAGGGAAAATATTTGGGATCTAGAGCTATTCAAAAATCACTTAGATGACACAAATCTATGATACATAAAAGGAAAAATTGATAAATTTGACTTCCTCGAAATTAAAACCTTTTGCTCTGTAAAATTCCCTACTAAGAGAATGAAAAGACAAGTTCCAAAGTGGAAGAAAATAATTGCAAACTGCACATCTGACAAAGTTCTAGTGTCTAAAATACACGAAGAACTCTCATAACTCACCAGGAGAAAAGCAAACAATCTAATGAAACATGGGCTAAAGGCATGGTGAGACATTTCACCAAAGTTTATGTATAAATGACAAATAAACACATAAAAAGTTGTTTAACATCATTAGTAATTAGGAAAAGGCAGAATAAATCCACATACTTATCAGAATGGCTAAAAGAAAAAGCAATGACACCACCAAGTGCTGATGAGAATGCAGAAAAGCTAGATTATTCACGTATTTTTGGTGGGAACATAAGATGGTGCAACCACTCTGGATATCACTTTGGCAGTTTCTTTAAAAATTAAAGGTGTAACTACCATACAACCCAGCAATTGTACTCTGGAAAGGGAAAAAAACAAAACAAAACGAAAAAACGAAACATTTTTCTCTTTCTGCTTACACTCCATACAGAACATCTCTGTGACCACATGTGTGGGGTTTCCCACACACATCAACTAATTCTCTAACACACCAACTAGGTATCCTCTAATTCCTTTCAATTCTGATGTTACCTAGCTGGAGATATGTCACATCCCACAGGGTGAGGGCTCAGTCCCACAAGACTTCCTCCGCTTCAGATACCAATTGTAAGTAGTAGGTTGTCACCTATTCTTCTTACTGAGTGGCTATAAACTGGGGTCCCTGTGACCTTCTTCTTGGATTAGATTAATTTGCTAGAATGGCTCACAGAACTGAGGGAAACACATTTACTGGTTTACTATAAAGGGTATAGATGAACAGCCATTTGAAAAGATGCACAGGGCAAGGTCTGGAAGGGTCCAGAATGTAAGAGTTTCTGTCCCTGTAGATAATATTTGTCAATATTATTCAATATTGTGCTTTAAAGTATATGGTAGAATTTGATATCTTTATCAAAATGTTCTTATAGGGTATATAATCAAATGTCTTTGCTCAGTATTATAATTTCTAGCATTATATATCAAATCATAAGGGAGGATGCAACTGAAGATTGTACATGTGGTTAGGTTGTAACTAAAGAGTATAATGAAAAAAATGATTATATCACATTTGACCATTCTTATTCTAAAAACAATTTTATGAGAATATTGGGTATGCAGAGCTCAATATTTATGGGGGAGAAAAGAACATTTGGGTGAAGTTTTTATTTGCTTAAAATGCATACTTCATTGTGGTTCAGTAGGATTAATGTCATTTTAAAGCGGAAGTTACTAGAGTTGGATTACTTTTTTAAGTTTAATCAGTTTGCTGTTTGGTTCAAAAATCCCCTCAGGTGCAATTTGATTCAATTTCATAAAACTGTTTATTCTGTATGAATTTGTGAATAAATCACATCATTCACTACTCTATAAGGTCCATTTAGTACACACTTGGTAGAAAGACAATGTTTTTCCAAGAAGATGAAGACGTTATTATATCCTTATGCCAGCCATACGGTGTAAACTCAACATAGAAATTTACAGCTGCTTTTTCTTTTTGAAAGTACAATCTAGTCAAGCATTAAATGTATAGTTAACAGATATCCAATAGTCACAAGAGAGTTGACAACTTAAATTACTTGGTTATAATGAAGATAAATAGCAATCTAAACATGGGCATATATTGCACCTTGCAATACGATTGAGTCTAATGTTGTTGCCAGGCAACATCTTTGGATAGATTAAAGACACTTCCTATAATTTGATTGCTTCAAGACACACACACACACACACACACACACACACACACACATACACACACACGTATATACTTGCAGGAATGACCAAAACTCTTGTATTATAAAAAATAGTGTGACTATAAAATGTTTTTGAATGCAAGCATGAGTGACATCAAAATAAAATTTTATTTTGTAAATCTTTAACAAATACATGACCGATCATAGACTTTCAATCACTCCCAGTATATTTAAGGAGTAAAATCATTTGTTTTTGAGATGAAGTGAGCGTTCTTACGGCATTTACACCTGTTTCTGAGAAGATTTTAGTGAAGCAAAAATTAACTGGAAAAAAATGAAATAACTTTTGTTCTTGTCATTTGTATAACTGGAATAAATTAAGTAGTATAACACAGTAAACAGTATGCACACACCCTCTTGTATTCAATCACTCCCAGTATATTTAAGGAGTAAAATCATTTGTTTTTGAGATGAAGTGAGCGTTCTTATGGCATTTACACCTGTTTCTGAGAAGATTTTAATGAAGCAAAAATTAACTGGAAAAAATGAAATAACTTTTGTTCTTGTCATTTGTATAACTGGAATAAATTAAGTAGTATAACACAGTAAACAGTATGCACATACCCTCTTGTATGTTGGAGACTTTTTAACTTTTTGTATTTTATTTCATTTTATATGTTTAAAATTTTATTTTTTTCTTTTCTAATTGGACTTTCAAATTTAGAGTCTCTCTCTGAAATTCACATGTATATCTATCATTGAAAGAAGATTTATAACAAGTTTTGTTAGGCAGGGACATATCAAAAGTAAATTTTGTAATATTTGTGAGTCAATAAAACAATACTGCTAATCTATTTTTTCTTTTTTCCTCTTTAAATAAATAACTAGATAGATCTCATTATTTACTTTGTTATCCAAAATGAGAGATAGAAATTCAATCCCCATCTTTCCAGAATAAAAGATCTATCTATCTATCTATCTATACCTATGATCATTTTTACTATCCTCTAAACAGTATATAAAATTTTTTTTTAAGTTTTAGAATTTGCTTCCACAATGGTTCACATTTCTCTAGGTTCAGCCATTCAATGACTTTTTGCAAAGATCAGAAAAAGTTTTTATACATTTCATTTTTGGCATATTTGCCTATGGTGCCCCTAAGTGAGTTCGTTCGTTGGGATATAGCCATGTAATAGAGAAAGCAGGTCCAAGTTTATAAATAAATTCTTTTAACACCTAAGACATCAAGGATTTTAAAGAGAGTGAAGTATTCCACTTAATTAACGCCACTCTATACTAAAGTCTAAATTCAACAATACTCATTCTAAGTTATCTTATTTCTAGAAATAAGTTAATGCAAATATTAGTAAAAAATAACTAGAAGTTTATTCATTGGCCCAACCAAATTTTATCAAATAAATAATATGTTCTAGGAATTGTGCTAGGTGTAGGAAAAAATTATAATGCCAATAATAATATGCCATAATTGAAGCACCTAAATAATACAAAGCCAAGAGAGTAATAATTATAATGTAGTTTGGCATTTATAGAAGCTGTGAAAGTTGTTAGAATCAAAACATAGTCAATAATTTTAAAAACAAACAAACAAACAAACAGACAAAAACACCCTGACAAATAGAGCCAGAGAAGGCCATAAGCATAGGGTTCTCATGCTTGTATGCCTAACAATGAAAACTATCACAAAAGACCACAAAACCCACAACATTGCACCAAGGCCATTGCAACTTAACACAAAAATTATTTCTACAAGGCTATCTTCCTAGCAACTGGCATTGCCTTTGTTATTGATCTTTGTAGCCACAGATAATTCTTTCAAAACAATTATGTGATCCTCCTTGTTTTTTCCTTTAAAAATATTTGTCTTTCTTTAGGCCTCCCTGAATACACACAGTTTAATGTGATATGCATATTCCCACTGCAGTATTCTATTCCCAAATATTTTTTTCTTTTATAAGGTCTCTCTGTTCGTTATTTTGGTTTACAAAGCTTTAGTATGTTCTGGGCACTTAAGAGCCTTATGGATTGTATCATTTCACCATAAAAAAATACTTTAAAAGTTACTCTTATTAGTAGTAACTTAGAGACAAGGCAACTGAGGCACAAAAAATTTAAAAATGTAAACAGCTTCATAGAATGGCAGAGCTGTTGTTTAAATTCAAGTTATTTAGTTCAGAGTCTATCCTGTTAACCAATGCATTGTTAAAATGCATTGGTATAAATAAAGCATTTTAGTAATGAAATTTGCCTTATCATATTTGTGTTTAGATTGACTATTGTTTATGATAATGTGCAAGATGTATTGGAGAAGATCAAGAATAGAGGCAGAAAGATCAGCTGTGGAACCATTGCAATAGCCCAGGAATGAATTGGAGTATTTTTTAAAAGTACTTGACAATATTTGCAGGATGGAAAACATGCTTATAAGGAGAACTGACTGTATATTCCAGTGCTGCAGGGCTTACTGCAGGACTTGAGTATGCACAGATTTGGGTATATATGGTGGGTCCTGGAACAATCCCCTACATATACCAAGGGCAACTTTATTTCTTTAAATTTATTCCTGGGCATTTGGCCTTTCTGCTGTCAGATAAATGTTATTTTTTATTCTTATTAAACAAAATGTTATGTTAAATTGTTTTTATGATTTTTCTTGTTGATTTGTCTGAGTTCTTTGTAGATTCTGGTTATTAGTCCATTATCAGATGTACACTTTGCCAATATTTTCTCCCATTCTGTAGGTTGCTATTTGCTCTATTAATTATTCCCTGTGCAGGGGCTTTTTAAATTTAATGAAGCCCCATTTATTTATTTTTATTGCTGCTGTGATTGATATTGGGGTCTTCTTCATAAATTCATTGCCTTGGCCGATGTCTAGAAGAGTATTTCCAACATTTTCTTGTAGAATTTTTATGGTTTCATGCCTTACATTTAAGTCCTTTATCCATCTTGAATTAACTTTTATGAGTGGTGAGAGATATGGATTCTGTTTCATTCTTCTGCATGTGACTATCCAATTTTCCCAGCACCATTTATTGAATAGGGCTTCTTTTCCTCAGTGTATATTGTTGTCTACTTTGTCAAAGATCAGTTGGCTGCATGTGGATGGTTTTAGGTCTGCATTTTCTGCTCCATTCCATTGATATATGTCTCTATTTTAGAGCCAATATCATTCTGTTTTGGTTACTATAGCCTTATAATATAGTTTGAAGTCTGATAATGTGATGCCTCCAGATTTGTCCTTTTTGCTTAAGATTGCTTTGGCTATTTGGGCTCTTTTCTGTTTCCACACAAAGTATAGAATTATTTTTTCTATATTTGTGAAATATGACATTGGTATTTTGATGGGTATTGAATTGACTTGGTAAATCAGTTTGAGTAGTATGGACATTTTATTTATTTATTTATTTATTTTTATTTTTATTTATTTCTTTTTTTATTGTTTGTTATTATAGGGGTACAGATGTTTAGGTTACGTATGTTGCCCTTGCCCCCCTTCTCCCCAAGTCCCAGTTTCAAACGTGCCCATTTCTCGGATGGTGAGCATTGCACTCTTTGTGTATGCATATATCCGTCCCCTGCTCCCCCTACCCCCTCCCTCTTCCCCCTCCCCCCATGCCCGACATCCAACAGATGTTATTCTTATATGTACACTTATGTGTTGTTCAGTTAATACCAATTTGATGGTGAGTACATGTGGTGCTTGTTTTTCCATTCTTGGGATACTTCACTTAGTAGAATGCATTCCAGCTCTATCCAGGAGTATACAAGAGGTGCTATATCACCATTGTTTCTTAAAGTGGAGTAGTACTCCATGGTATACATATACCACATTTTATTAATCCACTCATGTATTGATGGGCACTTGGGTCGTTTCCACATGTTTGCAATTGTGAATTGTGCTGCTATAAACATTCAGGTGCAGGTGTCTTTCTTATAGGGTACCATTTGATCTTTTGGGTAGATGTCCAGTAATGGGATTGCTGGATCAAATGGTACTTCTAATTGTATCTCTTTAAGGTATCTCCATATTGCTTTCCACAGAGGTTGCACTAGTTTGCAGTCCCACCAGCAGTGTATGAGTGTTCCTATCTCTCCGCATCCACGCCAACATTTATTGTTTTGGGACTTTTTGATAAAGGCCATTCTCATTGGAAACAAGTGATATCTCATTGTGGTTTTTTATAGTATGGACATTTTAACAATGTTGATTTTACTGATCCATGAGCATGATATGTTTTTCCACTTGTTTGTGTCATCTGCAATTTCTTTCTTCAGGGTTTCATAATTCTTTTTGTAGAGATCTTTCACCTCCTTGGTTAAGGATATTCCTGACTATTTTATTTTCTTTTTAGTAATTGTGAATGGTATTGAGTTTTTGATTTGATGCTCAGCTTTACTGTTACTGGTGTATAGGAATGCTACTGATTTGTGTACATTGATTTTGTAACCTGAGACTTTGCTGAATTTATTTATCAATCCCAGGAGTCTCTCTGTGGAATCTTTGGGGTTTTCTAGATATAAGATCATACAGTATGCAAAAAGCAGTGGTTTGGAAAATTGATTTCTTTGTATACTGAAAAAAAAGTACTTGAAATAACAATGGAAGAAAAATGAACCAATTGTAGATATTCATGAAACTAAGTTAACGCAGGAAGTGTTACTGAGATAGAAAATAGAGTGAAGGATAAATTCACTTTTCTGGGTTTCAGCTAAAAACTAAATGAATAGATAATAATAAGAGGCAAAGAAATTTGTTGTTCAGAGGAAAATGAATGAAATGAAATATTGAACCTCAAGGAAAGATGCCTAATAAACTGAAGACTTTAGAACTCAAGAGAGTATATGTAGCCAGAAACACACATTTGTGAATGACAGATTGAGAATCATGTTCTAAATTAGGTGAGAAAGGACAAGATCTATTGCCTGAGAGTTGGGGATGGTACATTGGGACTGTGTGGAAGTTTTCTTTGAGAGCTCTTGTTAGTCAACCAGAAAAGGAAGAGGCAGCTGAAAATAAGGAGACAAGGGAGGTGTTGACATTTGAGCAGAACTGAGATGTTATAAAATAAAATATTCGTGAGAGTTACTTTTCAAGGGGAATAAAATAGGATTGTGGTGTTAAATTAAGGATCCCACTGAAATTAGTGCTCATGAATTGAATCTCAAACCAGTCAGCAAGGGAGTGTTGTTTTCTTCTATCTTCAGCTTCCCAGGTATTGACATGAGTATTGCATTTAGCCTAGTTGGAGTTTGGCCAAGTTAGTGTCATGAGAATGGATGGGAGAGAAGGAGGGAAGGAGGAATGGGAGAAGAGGAGCAGGAAGAGAAGAGAGAATTGTTTTGTTTAGTAACTGTTTCTTGTTAGTAACCAGAATTGTCTGCACATAATACATAGTTAAGAACAGGTTTTTGTCTGCCTAGAACAAGAAAGCATTTCAAGGAAGAAATTTCTTTAGCAAATCCTTAATTGTCTTTTTTTCTTTTTCTTTCTTTTTTTTTTATACAAGTATGTGAGGAGCAACTTGAATAAAGTATTGAGAGAGACATAAAAATTTAAATTAAAATTTGGTAGATTTTATGCATCTAAATTAATTTTAAGAATCAAGGATTTGAACTAAATTTACTTTTGTGAGAAGTAAACCTGAAGGGAAATAAAAAAAAAAAAAATGGAAAGCTGAATATTCTAAGGATGGATTTTAATTCTTGTTAAACAAATTCTCAAACCAGGAAATCATATGCATTAGTCGACACAGCATACAGAAAAAATAGATTCTTGCTTTTTAATTATTCCCCTCACAGATATAGCATTTACAATATTATGCATGTTCAGCAAAATGTAGCAAGTCAATCCTATTCTCATAAGAACTATTTCAAACTCCAAAGCCTCCTTTATAAAATTCAGGGCACATATTAGTTACTTTTTATTGATTTTGACAATATATGAGTTGTCAGAAAAATCCCATTTTTTAGATCTATAACAAGATTTTCTAACTCTAGATGTTTTAAAACAATCATTAGTTACTTTTCTGAGCCCAAATAAATTCACTTCATGTTGACGATCTATAATCCTAATCATTGTGTCCTTTCTGGTTTTTCAAACTAGTGTATCTTAATGGTTGATTATTCAGTAGGAGATTAGATGTTTTGCTACAAGTGTACTTGTTACAGGACTACTTCCCTTTGAACCAGATGGGGAGAATGCTTATTAATTCAAGCCACTTTTCCTAAACTGGCATTTCCCTAATTTCATCAGTAGAAATAGTAGCTGTTTGAAGCTGCTACATTCCATGTTATAAATGATAGTTCATTTTATAGGCCAAAATATCCCCTCTCCCTGCAAAACAAATTTAACCCAATATGTGACTGAGCAATATTTGTACTATAGTAATAAGCATCTATAATAGTGATCTGAGGCAAGATGTACCTTCAGTTTCAACTGGTGGTGCTAGACAAATCCCTACTTTTTAAAATTTCCACCCTACTTCCAGAAGCAGCAGCAGATAATCTATGGGAAAATTGTGAAGATAGAAAGGAATGAATGACAGGCAAAGTGACAAACACCTGGACCTCAAGTCTTTTCTGTACTTATTTATTCTGCATGTCTATCAAAGGAGAATTACCTCTTTACATTAGCAAACTTAAATTAAGTAAAGAGCTCAGTAAACTTCAGGTACTTTAATTGATATATAATTGCAGTAGTTTCTTGAATGACATGGCAATCAGACTCTTTTTCCTCAATTCTCATGCATTCTACATTTATTAATATCCATGGCATGCTAGACATTATGTTAATAACTACACAAACAAAGATGACTACAACATGGTCCCTGTGAGAGGGGGGATAATAATGTACAGAGGTAATTATCAGGCAGAGGCCATATGAACACACAGGCATGCTGTGGATGAGTGAAAATACAATGGAACATGAGCTTAGAATGGCAGATGAAGTCTCTATATTAAGGACGTTGAAGGCAATGTAAGTTTGGATTTTTTTTTTCCTGTACACAATGGATTGATCATGAATAATTAAACATTTTTAAGGCTAGGGGATAATATCTGAATATTTGAGTTTTAGAAAGATCATTCTAGCAAAACTGCTCAGAGGATCAATGAACGTACAAAACTTTGAGATGGGGACCTCTCAAAAATAATTCAGAGAAGATGTTATAAGACTCTTAGAAAATCCATGGAGGCAAAAGGAAAACTAACAAAATACCAGAAAAAAGAGGGTGTCTATATGACAAATGAAAATCCTGTTTAAGTGTACTAAAATGTAGCAAATATTGATCACTAGTGATCCTTGACATAGAAATTTTAATAGATTATTGGAGGTAAAACTCTGATTACACAAATAGAATTTGAGGAAATATAAACCAGGTGAGGAAAACTTTTTATAAAATAATACTAAGTCTAGAAAGAGAATGAAATGGAAGGCCATTTAGAGGGGGAAATAGACTTATAGAAAGGACATGTTGCCATTTCTTTTTATATAGAGGGATAGAATTTGTATACTAAGGGTCGAAAATCTTACAGAGACAGAGATTGAAAATGGACCAAGAGAGGAAATGTTAACTAAATCAAGATATCTAAGAAAGGGTACACAAGGTGCAAAACAACTTAAGTGTTTCTTGTTCAGGAGAAGAAACACATCTTCTGATGAGGTGGAAAAAATATGGTACAACTTCCAGGATAAATGTACTGTAGGGTTGATAAATTTACCCTTTTGGACACAAATTTTTCTTTATAAATTCATAATTGATTCAATTACACATAAAGTTTATGTTAAAGTGGTAAAAGAATTAGGGAGAATGTTGGGAAATTTTTAAATGACTTCTTCTCATAAAGAAGAGGGGATAGCTATGACATTCAGAAATACGGGCAAGAGGCACTGGTTACTTAGTTGAGGATTGACACTGGATAAAGGCAGCAGTCTTAACAGTTTAAAAAATGCCTCCAGAACTATAGAGACACATGTGTGTAAAAGAACAGAAAGCATTTGGCCAGAGGCTGAGTACTGTGGAAATGGGTACCTGATAGAGATCTCATGGATTTTGGATAAACACAAAAGGAAGTGTAGCTGGGAGGAAGTTGTGAAAGACTAGAAAACGGAATTAACAAGAAACAACATGCCCCATATCACAGGTTGAATTGTGTCATGCAAAAGATATATTGAAGTCCTAACCTCTGGTACCTGTGAATATGGCCTTATGATGTCATTAGATTAAGACTTAATCTAATATGATCCATGTCCTTCCTTATGAGAAGGGGAAATTTAGATGCAGACACATATTCACACTGGTAAGATCAAGTGAAGTCAGAAACACACAGAGAGATGATGGCCACTTTACAATTGAAGCAGAAGTTGGAGTAATGCATCCGTAAGCCAAGAAATGCCATGGATTGCTGACAAACACCAGAAGCCAGAAAAAGCAAGGAAAGAATTTTTCCCAAGTTTCAAAAGGATAATGGATCTGCCAAAACCTTGATTTCTTGCCTCCACAACTGTGAGACAGTACATTTCTATTGTTTCAAGCCACCTTATTAGTGTTATACTGTTACAGCAACTCTATGAAAATAATACACCCCATAAGAATTATCAACAAGAGCTTGCATGGGTCAATTAGTTTTTAGAATGCTAAGACAACTGACTAGTGTGACATACATAAAATGCTTTTCATTTTCTATTTTTCATAATTGATTGGTTTATGAGATATATGATAAGAATATAAATGACTTGAAAAACCTTTAACACCCCAAAATCTTAAAAATGAAATGAATGTCTTGTATTAACTTATTAGATGACAATAGTGTTCTTCAACATTGAAAGACCCCAAATTTCCCATGCTCTTTCAGGCTAAAGTACAATTTGACATATGTAAACATATCATGTATTTAAATATTGCAAAATTTTTTGATGAGAATTTATTTGCATTTTCTATCCCACACAAAGTACACATTACTAATGGCTCTATTTACCTGGTTTTACATAATAGTTATTTACTTAGATTATATCTTACATAAAGTAAAATAAACAAAATATATTATACTCGAACATTCACTCTGACTATGAATATGGACACCTACACATATATCTTGCTTTATAAATGCTTGAATGTGAAAAATATTTAAATTATTTATATACTTTGATTATTTAAATAAGGTATATTTATAGTCAGTATTTGCAATTGTAATTTTATTGGCACCTTAGATTATATGTAGTGCAGAAAGGGAGATGAATATGTTTATAAACATATTAATAATGATGATGATGGTAATAATAAGACCTAGGCCTTAAGAAGTGATTACTATACCATATGCTTTATGATATAGTAATGAGACTTTATCTCATTTGATTTGAATTAAAAATGTCTCATTTAATTAAAAGTTAAAATTAAAGTAAAAAAGTAAAATTAAATCTCATTTAATTAAAATGTGGCTTTATCTCATTTAATTTTCAAAAGCAAAAAAATGAAACTATTAAATTAGGTGTAATCCTTATGCTCATTTTTCAGATGGAAAAACTGATGCTTAATAAACTGAGTCCCTTGTCCAACTCGTACAACTAAGAAATGGTGGAGACAGGATTGGAGTCAGTCACATCTTAGAACCTTTATGTTTAATAAGTATACTGCTTGAATAAATTTCATAAATATGTATTCAAAGAGTATACATTTATTGTACTTTTTTCACTTTAAAAAAATAAAACCCATTTTAAAAGACTTGATAAAAAATTATATGACTTTGATATTCTTATTTCAAATTCTTCTTATAACTAACTGAAGATAGATTGAATAGTCAGAGCATATGATTTGTGAATATAAGCATACGTATTTGTACCTATAAGCATAAGTCTAGGTTATGTCAGAGTGGTTGATGGATAGCCTGAGTTTTTAACACATAACAGGCAATAGATAAGCATTCACTTTTGTTGAAAAAATGAATAAGTGAGTGTATAAATTAATATTAATATTTAGAGAATACTTCAGAGAACTGATCTCATCAGCAACTGATTATAAAGTGGAGCTAGTAAGGAGAAACCACGTTAAAAAAAAAAAAGTAAAACTTCATGTAATATAAAGGAAAAAAGAGTTTTGAAGTGATTGCAAATATAACTGTGGAAAGAAAGAAAATTGAAGACAGTTGATTGGATTTTGCCGAGAAAGCATTTGCGACATTGTAAAATAATACTGGTAGAAAGTTGAGGTCAAATATTCTGCTGAAATGACTTCCTAGAAAAATCCTAATTTTTTGTTTAATCCAGAACAATCTTCAGACCTTTTTCTAGTTTGAAGAGTTACTGCAAAAGGTTTATATTAAAGAACAGTAAAACAAAACATTTTCCCAAATTCCATTTACTATATAGTGTTTTTTAATCAAATTTATCCATGCAGGAAACAATATAACATTATTTCTCTGTCCATCTTTCAAAATTTCATGCTCTGTTACATACTTATTGCCCACATACAATGGTATTATGTAGAATTTAATTAAATTTTAGGGTTTCTTATACTTAATTTCAGATAATTTCTTAAACCTTATAGATCTGTTAAGAATTTCTGCTGTAATTCCA
>RJWJ010028960.1:0-21013 GCA_004363605.1 Indri indri | reverse complement strand
TCCCTTCTGCCTTCCACTCCCCAGGGATCTGGCCCACCCTGACAGGAAACACGCAAGAAAGAAAATTCTGGAAAATGCAGTTTAGCCTAGCCACCTCCATCCATCACAAAGCCGTCACAGACCCCATGCTATTTTACAGTAATTCTATGAAGATTAAGACCATTTTTCCTGACTTTGCATAACTGATGATTTTCCTATCATATGGCAGGTTTAAAATTTAAGGTATACATAGGTACTACAGTAGCCTCAGGTGGCTTTTCTCCTTGTCTGGAAAGCTTTATAAATGAGTTAAGTCTTAGACAATATATATGAAATAAAGAGACAAAGAATAATAGAATAATAATAGTTGCAGACAGAGAAAGCATTGAAGTAAAGACAGAGAGGATGTAGAAGTCAGCTTTCACTAAATTCTGCTGTAACAAATTCCAAAATCTCAACATAGGTTTGTCTTCTGTTTGTTTGCTTTGCTCACATTAATGTGTATTGCATTTGACTGTGTCTCTCCTTCCAACTCTCTTCATTCCAAGCCCCAGGCTGGAAAAGCAGAACCCACCTAAGATGTATCTGCCTCCAGGGAGAGGGAAGGAGAAAATAGCCAAATGACACAGTGGCTCTTAAAGCTGCCTGGGAAAATTACAGAAGTCATTTCCTTTCATATTTCACTGGCCAAAGAAAGTCATATGGCCAAGACTGATTTCAATGAAGCATGAAAGTACAGTTATCCTACAAGGAGTAATAGCAAATATTTCAAGCAAATAAAGTACCAGCATCTTGGTCACAAATATTCACATCCCTCCCTTCTGTACACTAAGTTCATTCCCTCTCCCTGTTTCCTAGGGAGATAACTCAGAAGTCCTATCCAGCCTCAAAATCTAGCATCTCTACGTAGTTTCCGTATCAAATTTGCATGTGGCTCTTCTTGATCCAGTGACCTGTGAACTACAGAGATAAATTATATTTCCTCATGTAGCCAATCTGTAATAGCAGAACAGGAAGATTATAACTGAAATAAACTCTCTCATTTGGAAAGGGAAAGAAAGGAAACATTCATCAGTAACTGTCCATAGCAATCCAACAGTTTCATGGGGCAGACATGACAATAGGTCCCTACACTGGAGATCTGAAGTGTCTCTTGATGGGGCCCAAGTTCTACAACCTGAGAGCAGATCTCCAGTTCATCACCCTCTATGACCCTTGGTTCCACTCTTTGGGAGGCTCTTTCCCCTTCTTTTGTCATCATTGGCTGCATCTGAAGATGACACTGGAGCATGTGCCATTCCTATAGGCTCAATGGCATTCTACACCTGCTTCCTATTGGTAACATCTTTGGAGCCCAGGATAGGGAGCTCTGTTCTCCATATCAATTCAGAAATGTTAACAGAAAGTTTGTTAGCCACACCCTAATTCAGACCATGTCATCAGGCTGCGTTTTGATTGGTTCTTGGCATTCACAGACCTAGATTTATATCTTATTAGTTGCAAATGACAATCAGATATATCTTCAAACTCTGCTCATAGCAGAATTTCTGGATTTTCTGTTTTCCTCTCAATTCTATGCAAACAGAGGTTTCTTTTCTAAGCTCATCTTTTTGCTATAGTACTTTGTCAAATGCTGCCAATAGCAACCATGTTACCAACATTCTTTTTCCCTCTTTATTTTCCTAAAGCCACAAGTTCATTAGGTACATTACTTGACTTCTGAGTTACTACAGGTGACAGTTTTACAGAATGGAATCTGGGAGAATAGTGACAAAACATGTTTCCTCAATTTCATCAGCCCCCACACCTGACCCAGAAGCCAAAGCCACATAATTTATTCATAGGTTTCCTTATGGAAGCACCAACTTTCATGTTAGTCAGATTTGGCTAGATCGTGCTACAGTAACAAACAATTCCCAAATTTTAATGACTTACAACAAAGGGGTATTTCTCACTCTTGTTAATGTTTGTTGTTCATTAGCTGCAGCTGTGATCCACATTCTCTTTACTTCGGGACCCAAACTGAAAGAGCAGCCTGTATTTGGGACTTGCCAGCCTCCCAGCAAGGGGAAAAGAAAGGCATAGTTAAATGATTAAGTGACACTTAATTCTTTGAAGCAGCCATTGACACTTTCACCCACATTTCATTGGCTAAAGAAAGTCATATGACCAAGCCTAACATAAAATATTACAAAAGTATTATCCTTTTACAAGTAAGAGCAACAAATACTTTGCACAAACACCACAATCTCCCTCAAAATTGAACCTGAAGGGTGAGGTTCAGTAGCAGTAGAATATACGGGGACGGTACAGGACTGGTTGAGTATTAGGTGAGATATGCATTTGGAAAGCCCTGTATTCTACCCTAAGCTCATGTACTTTTATAGACGAAGGAGAATTATCGAAGGTCTTTAAAGCAGTGGCATAGTGATATGATATTTTCAGTTTATATTCAGTATTCTGGCAATGGCAAATACAGGGAGACCAGTTAAGAGGTTATTTCCATAGATTCAATGAGTGGTGATGAGAGATGAACTTAAGCTATGGTAGAAGGTCCAGATTGGGGGCATGCTTTATTCTCATTTAGTAGATAAAATATTCACAGAAAGGAGATAAACATTAAAAAGGGAAGGAAGGTTGACTGTATTGATGAGAAAGAGGATAATTAACAGTCTTAGAGGACGTGGTGGTCAATAAGTGTACACAGGGAAGGATAGATTCTGTAGATGGTGGGAAGATCAGGCTGTGAATGCTTCAGCTTTCTGTGGAATAAAGCATATGGGAGCTGGGTAGGGACTTGAACAGAATGCCAAAGACGTGGAGTCTCTGAGGGGAGTAGGAGAGAAAACAAATAAAAGTTAATACCTTAAGGTAATTAAGAGTCTTGCCTACTAAGAGTTTGCAATGACTCCAAAGGGCAGAGTTGGCTGATTTCTCCACCAGTGCTACGCAGCCTAGAGGTACAGTGGAAATACTGGGGTTCAGGCAACTGAGGATGTTGGTGAGAGAGTGGTTGAGGTAGTAAACTAGGTAGTCTAGATGGTTAGGGAAATAAACAAGCCAGGAGGTGGCTGACAATCTGCAGACAACAGAGCAGTCATGGGGCCCTTGCCCCTCTGTATTGGTTCAACCGGTAGATGCAGGTGGAGCAAGGACGTGAAGAACATGATGGATAAGAGTGTGAGGTTAGGGGTAGAGTAGTTGCATTTGAGATTTCTGATTTGGTAGAGTTCTGATTTCTGGTTGATGATGAGGAGTAGGACAAGGAAAGTCTACAGCTTTAGTGGTGCTCACGGGAAGTCTTTAGAATTGAAGAAATGACAGAAATGGAAGGCAGTATGTTGGAGTAGTTGTGAAAATGGACATTGAAGTCATTTTTGATGATGTAGAGGGTAGAAAAAATTAGTATATCTTTTTTGGGAAGGGGCAATTACTGCAAGAATGGCCGGGAAAGAATCGTAAAATTGTTGAAATTGTTGATATTTCTACTTGTGGTTGGCAGAATTCTCAAATGACCCCCATCCCCACCCCTAGGGATGATCCACATCCTAGTTGAATTCCCTGCTCCCTTGAGTGTAGGTAGAATCTGTAACTTGCCTCTGACCAATAGACTATACAACAGTGATAGGATATAATTTCCCATGATTATGCTGTATGCCATAGATGAGGGATTTTGCAGATGTAATTAAGGCCCCTAATCAGTTAACTTTGAGTGAATCAATAAGGAGATTATTCTGGGTGGGCCTGACCTTGTCAAGTGAGCCCTTAAAAGAGGGTGTTGGGAGAGGTCAGAGATGGGAGAAGTCAGAGAAATGCTCACCTGTCGGCCTTTAAGAACCAAAAGCCTTGCAAATTTCCAAGAGAGGTGTGGCCTCTAGGAGCCAAGGGCCCTGCTCCGATAACCACATGAGCTCGGAAGAGGACACCAAGCCACAGTAAGACCCCAGCCCTGGCTCACACCTTGATTGCAGCCTTCTGAGATCCTGAGCAGAGGACCCACCTAAGCCATGCCCAGACTCCTGACCCATGGAAATGGAAACTATGAGATAATAAATGGAAGTTGTTATGTAACAATCGAGCACTAATAGACTACGTTAAACATACCACCTTAAGAGACTAACGTGTTTTTATAAATTGCATGTAAAATTCTATTTTAAAAAGTTTTCAAATATTTCTTTCTGCCTTAAACTTTTATTCACAGAGACAAACATGAGATGGTTTCTAAATTAAGATTGTAGATTAGAGCATGAGAAGCAAGCTGTGCAGTAGATGGATATAGAACAATGGGACGGATCTCAGCCTTAATTCTCATTACTCCCACTCCTCTTTAGTCAGCTCATCTGCTTGCAGCAGAAACAAAAGGGACAGGTGCGTCCAGTGGAGGAGACTAAGAATGCTGACCATCAACACCTCGGGAAAGGAAGCTGGGCTCGCAGGGAGGTGAAAGAAGATGTGAAGTTTGTTGAAGAGTTGAGGCTGACAATGGAAAAGAAGGTGGTAGGAAGGAAAACAGGGACACGGGAAGGAGAGGACAGATGACTCTGTCCTCAGTGGCTGCTTTGATGGACAAACATGATGTCACAATGGCTTCTGGCATTTACCCTCTTCCCTGGAGTAATTTGTCTTTCCAGCCAGTATCGGAGAGCTTGCATAGCCAGCCAGCAATGGCAGCGTAATTCACTTCACTTTCTGAATTCTGCCCCTGCAAGGTTATTAACAGCAACATTCGAACATTCCAGGACACCAACTAGGTCTGTCTAAAAGCATCTTCTGTTTTCTTTTATTCTATCAGATCTATAGGCTTCATTGTAAATGAGCAGGAAGGGGCTTAATATCTGTTGGCTACAACAAAAATTAATGGCCATGAAGGAAGAAAGCATTAACAGTTAAATGGAAAGAAGTAGAAAAACGTTTAGTAATGTCTGAATTCACATCACTTCTACTTACATAAAACACTTCTCACATTTCAGTTTTGTTCTAAAGGTTCTCTTTGGAACCAGAATGCAAAACTTTATGAAATTGCTAAGTGTTTCAGACTAAATTATGAGTAATACTTTGGGACATGGCTAAAGATTTGTTAAACACACCGCAGAGCAATTTAAAGTGTGCAATGATTCAATAAGGCACAGGAGATGCAGTGGGAGTCTTGATTCATTATTTATTGAATCATACTCGAGCGGCTGCTATAGAGTGATTTGTCGATGGTAGGCATATATCCTTGACTGCTGGGGCTCACGGTTATGGGGAGAGGGAAGGCGGAGTCAATTACCAATTCAAGATGGAAAAAAAATGTCTTTACTGAACTCAGAACACCCTGGTGACCCACTGAGAAAAGATGGAAATTGGGACAATAGCCAACATGAACTTTCAGCACTATATGTCATTTGAGGTCAATTTGTATATCTAAAACACTACTTTTAAAACACAGCCCGTTCATTCATTCATTCATTTAACAAATATCATATATGCAGACAGGCAGATAGATGCCCTTTATTCAGAGTGATCTTGACATCTCTTTCATTCAAAGAGATAAATTAATTCCTTCCCTTCTCCGTTTATAAAAGCTATTTGACTAATTACATTATATGATGGTCTTGTCAAAAGACCTTTACTTACGTGAGAATTCATTTATGCAAGGTAGTCAGAATTAATCACTATTACTTTTACAGCCTGTGTATCCATCTCCATGGCAAGAGCAGTCAGAAATGAAATTTAGTGAACCAGCACGTTAAAGATACTTCTTTTGCTAGTTCACAGTATGTAAAATGAAGGAGATTGTTGTTCAGAAATGTATGATTTTGGATTGAGCAAGAGTAGTTATGCAGAATTTCAGAGTGTCATACTTAATAAAACTACATCAGATGTTTTAAACCTAATAAGTGGATGAAAAATGAGTAGGGAAAAAAAAATAGCTCCCTAGACAGGATTAGGAAAAAAAATATCACTGTTAATAAGCCTTTGGTAGGGGAGAGGAATAAATGTCTGGGGAAAATTGCACTAACACTGAAATAAGAACGAAAGTTAACGGTGGCGATGGCCCAGTGATTGCCAATTCTGCTTCTGAGGGGGGTGATTTTTAAATGGGGAGAAAAGGAATCTTTATCACCCTCAATGGCCTTTTCCTGCATTTGAAAAACCTCAAGCTAGAGAACATGTCTTCCTTGTGCTCTATTGAAACATATGTATACATATATAAACATGCATATATATATATGTATATATATAATGTATATCAGGACAGTAGCCAAGTATACATATTATTATTATATATATTATATGTATAACTTTTCAATCTAACTTTATAGTACTTTTCCATGGGAAGGAAGATGATTTTTAAAGAACTTTCCAGCGCCCATATTGCTCAGAAATAAAAAGTCTCAATTCCTTTAGACTTCTCTGGGAACAATTATTTTTCCTGCCATTTACTCATCTCTCTTGTTTCCCTCCCTGGACTCCATCCAATTTCCAGGCTCTCTTTTAACACACTGAAGTTAAAATTGGTACAATGTTCTGTTAAAGTCTTGGCCAATTTTGAGCAGCATCTATGTTTCTATGTCTTATTAAAACTTCAGGGTCATTGAAAGTGAGTCTTTTCATGCTCAAGGTTGGTGTAGCCCGGCTGAGCCCTCTGAAAATCAGGATATTGCAGTCAAGTACTATCTGTGCTCGCTGACCGGAGGAAGTTACTGCGGGTTCTTAGAGTGACTTTAGCTCTCTCTAGATGCACCGACATTGTTAGCTCATAGGCAAAGCACTTTAAGCAGTGTTTATTTATTGGTGTTTCTTCAACAAAGTGACATGAGGCTCCCAAATGCTGTTCAAATCACTACATGATGAACTGCATATTAGAGGATCGTCTGGCACTTCTGATATTAACTCCAAAGAATCACTTTCAACATGTGTATCTCCTTTCTCCAACCTGCGGATAAATCAAATAACGGTTGTTTGACTTCACAGGATTTAGAGCTGATCTACAGTGTGATTTCATGCCTTGTAGATATAGTCATCAGCTGGAATTTTCTCAGGCAAAGTAATTAAGATGCACAGAAATACAGCAGTCACAGCCTAAAGGGAAAAAAAGATTCCATTTACAGAGGCTTTTTGCATTTATTTTTACTTATCCCTAATGGTCATCTTCGTGCATTGCATATTGCCATATTAAAAAAAAAAATCACAAGTTGTTTACATTCCTTTAAGATATTCTGACAGTGGAATTGGAAAGAATCCTTGATTTAAATATTGGCACAGGTATTAAATGTTTTAAAGGGGTGATTACAGATGGGATTTGTATCCAAGCCATTTTCCCCAAACAAGTTCTCAGCTGCAGGCCACTTAAGTGCAGTTAATTCATTAGAACAAGACGAACTTGAGTTAAATACATTAGCAATGAACTGTTCATCTGTAATAAGGCTGACTCATGCTGGTAATTTCTTGCATAGTTATTATTCAACATGTACTCTAGAGTCTTGGCTGAAGGGGAGGAAAACAATGAGAAATGTAGCCTCTCTTTTGGTATCTGGGTTTGAGAATATTCTTTCCATGGCACTGGCCTAATTTGAGCATCCCAGCATTGTACCTCAAAGACTGGTCACACTTAGAATAGGCCACACACATTTCTGTGATAGCAGACCGCTCAGGGAAGGCTGGAGACCCAGGAAGTTTAGGGAACAAAGCAGAGGAGGAGTGCAGTTATTCTCAAAGACTCGTGTCTTCAACTCTGGGTCTTGAAATTGCCTCCTTACAACAAAGCAAGCCCTCCTTAAAGCCAGTGACTCACCAGAGTCCCTTATTCCCTATGCAAATGAATTAATTTGGCAGTGTTATTTCTCTTCCCAGACCAGCCATGTGCTTTAATTGCCTGTTTCCTCCTTCCTAGTTGGAATGAAATAACTCTCCGTCATGTCCCCTGGTAAGTCAAAGCAGATGTCAGCAACTGATGGCCTCTGACAAACGTTTGCGCTTGTACCACTCAGCTCCCTCCTTCCCCCACCTGCCTTCCATCCAAGCTGATGGACTCAAACCCTCACCCCATGCCCTACCTAAAAATTCACTGTTTCCAAGATTTCTTCTTAGGTGTCATGCCTACAAAACTCAGAATTTCAAAGTAATAACCAATAACTCCAGTATCAATCCCTTTATAAAAACCTCATGATTATTCCTTTAAAATCAGTGCTTTCCTTGCTAATAGGTTTATAAGGCTCTCCAGGTCTTTCTCTAGTACTAATCCGATATTCGGAAATGTGCCTGTGCAAGATTCCGAGGGGGATGTTGAGTACACCAGGTGTGTTGTCGTAGATCGTCCTCCAGGCTTGCCCTTCAGGAACAAACAGTGTCAGCTTCCTAGAAAAGAAAAGGCTGAAACCCAAAGCAGGCAGATGAAGGGGTGACAATCTTAGAGGCCTGGCTAGAAACTAAGTATGTTGAAAAAAAAAAGTTCTCTTTCTTGGCTTTAATGACAGACTGTAGCACAGGTGAGGAGGAGGAACTGTTCTCCAGCACGGCGTGATGAGAGTTGGCACAAGATAAAAGAATATCACCGTGACAGTAGCGAGTGGGGTATGGCAGAAGGTAAGGCCTCCCATGACCAGAAGAGGAAAGCCAGATGGAGGCATGAGGGACAGGGTCATTCATGAGCCCCTGGCTTTTGCCCCCTCCCCTCCCACACATGTGCACACCCCTACCACTAATCTCGTGAACCAGAAAGGAGACTTTAGGGGCTGGGGCTCCAATGATTTCACGCAGGGTGATGAGCCTTGTATTGCTTCTCTCTTGCTACGTAACAATTTGCCCTAAAACTCCGTGGCATAAAACAACAAACGTTTATTATCCCATAGTTTCCGCACATCATGAATTTCAGTGGTTCTGGCTCGCTGTTTCTCACGAGCTGACAATAAAGTGTCAGTTGAGGCTTCAGCCATCGAAGTCTTGACTAGAGCTGGACGATCTGCTTCCAAACTCAGAGTTTGGCTGGAGGCCGCAGTTCCTCCCTACATAAGCCTAGAGATGCTTGAGTGTTTTTGTGATACAGCAATTGGCTTTCCCCAAGTAAGCGATCCGAGAGAGAGAGATGGTTTGGAGGAAGCCACATGCCTTTTACATCCTCATCTCAGAAGTGATACTCCGTCACTTCCACCATGCTCTGTCCATTAGATATGACCCACTAAGTTCAGCTCATACTCAAGGCGAGGAATATTAAGCTTTACTTCTGGGGCAAAAAGGTATCAAAAAAGCCATAGACACATTGTAAAATCACCACAATTCATACGGTAGCCACGGTTTGTTTATATTTCTGCCACATGCAAAATACATTCACCCCCTCCCAAGACCCCCAATACAGTATTAACATGAAATCAAGGATGTAGTCATATAAATGTGATTGAGATGTGAAGGAAGGTTCTGAGATGTATTTTCTCTCTATGTGAAGACCCGTGAACTAGAGGCAAGTTCTCGCTCCCTCCCCATAGCCTATATTTAATGGTGGGATAGGCATGAGATAACCACTGCAGGCACTCCTGTTCCAGTAAGTGCATATGGGAGATACACAGCAGTCCCTGGTTTATACGCACTCTCGGGTCTAATCTGGCATGGGTTCCTTCTTGATTGGGACTCAAAAGGGGTGAGAATAGTTCTTCATGGCGCTTGGTCCCAGTTCTGTTTCTGCTTTCTGAGTCATCCTTCCTTTTTCATGAAAGGTGTCTCATGTCGTAGCTGAGTAGTTTTCTGAGTCAGCTTCCTGTCAGTAGAATTTTGGGGGCGTCCAAAGGTCTCTTTTTGTTTAGTACTGTCTCTGTCCTCTTCAGTCCAAGCCTGAAGTATTTCTGCCGATAGAATTCTTTAAAAAACTTTGTGGGTCTCCTGTGAATACTATTAGGCTCTAATTCATTAGACAAATCTACACCTAAACATCAGGATAAGCTCTTCTCTAAGACTTTTCTGAGGGACAATATCCTTATGCTTCTTAGAAGCCATAATGTTTGATCGAAGGGAGTTTTTAGACCTACAGATCTTTTAAAGGCCTTTTATCTGACAAAATGCATTCTGAGGCACTACCATTGATCTTTCTGATAAAAAGTTTTATGACTACACCTTCATCTTCATCATTAGATCTGACAGAGCCCTTGATTTGATATTTGCCGAGAAACCATTTCTTAATTTTAGCATCTTTTGCCTCTTGAAGAGGCTGAGAATCTTTAAAACCAGGAACGTTAGCACCCTTTTATTTAGCAGACCTCCCATTATCTCTCGCCTCTCAAGATTTTAATATCAACAGAAAGAAGAAACTAAGCAGCAAAACCAGCATTCTGCCTACAAATTACCTTAGCTCGTCCACTCAGTTTATTAGGTACATTTTCCACTTTCCATATTATTGCAGGTGACAATGTTGCTAATCTACCTGCCACCACATAACAAGGATGCCTTTCCTCCAGTTTCCAGTAAGGTATTTCTCACTTTCCTTTGAGCCTCATTGACAGTCTTCTCAAAAGTCCTGACTTCCACTAACAGTTTCAAGGTACATTCGCTTGCACTCTCCTCAAATTCTTTCTAATTTCTGCATATTACCTAGTCCCAAAGCCATTCCACTTTTTAGGTATTTTCTATGACAGCACCTCACCTCCAGGTACCAAAATCTGTATTAGTTATCTATTTCCAAGTTATCCCAAAATTGAGTGTCTTAAAACATTAAACATTTATTCCCTCACAGTTTCTGTGGGCCAGAACTTTGGCAGTGGCTTATCTGGGTGGTTCGGGCTCACAGTATCTCATGAGGCTGCAGTCAAATCCAAGAGGAAGTCACAATTCATTTGTGTCCTGGTTGAAATCACATGCTTTTACTCTGGTCACGTAAGTTAGGAGAAAGTTATTAAGTCCAACCCCCGCTCAAGAGAAGGGGTATAAAGCCCCACCTTCTGAAGGTGAGTATACAAAACATTGGTGATCATATTTTTTTTTTTTTGGTGGTCATATTTTTAAACCATCAGGAGCCTGAAAATTTTATGAATGATATTAAAACCCGATTGTACCCCCAGGGAGATATGGCATAGGAAAACGATGACTGCATTTGTATAATCAGAATTTACCAAGTCTTTCAGCTACCAATAACTTCTGCATAAGCTAAATCTAATGAAAAATTCTCAGTGCTCTTCTTACTTAACCTGTCAGTAACATTGGACACAGTCGATGTCTTTTTCTTCTTGAAACAGTTTCTTCCTTTGGCTTCCAGAACACCACATCCTCCCGGCTTTTCTTCTGCCCCTAACTAGCTGCTTGCTTTCAACCTCATGTACGTCTTCTCCTCATCTCTCTAACCCCAGAATATTAGAGTGTCCTAGAGTTTGAGGCTTAGAACCCCTTTTTTGTCTATACTCAGTCCCTTGGTGACCTTGTACAATCCCAAGGCTTTGAGTGCAATGTGCATTTATATCTCCCTCACATAACTCTTCCCTCAACTAGAGACTCATATCCAACCACATCTCCACTCGAGTGTCTAACGGGGATCAGCAATTTAACACACCCCAAGCAAAGCGTTTGATCTGTACCTCACTCTTGCTCTTCCCGCAGTCTTCCCCACTCTAGCTAATAATGGCAGCTCCATCTTTCCAGTTGCTTGGGATCCATTCTCACTCATCTTCTCTCTCCCTCTCTCTTTTATTCCCTCTTTCTTTCTTTCTCTCTCCCTTCCTGTTTCCTTGCACTGTTAATCTACCAGAAAAATCTTTCAGTTAGACCTACAAAATAAATCTATGGACCACTTTTCAGAAGCTCCACAACCCCACTGTGGTGCACGCCCACGTCCTGTCTCCTGGGTGAGTGCAGCAGCTTCCCCGTTGCCCACCTCTGGTCCCTCTTCCTCTCTTGCCCCACACAGCCTACTCTCATCACGTGATCCAGGGCCATCCTGTTTAATACAAGCCCCTTCAGGCCATTCCTGTTTCGGTTCTCTAGTGTCTCCTGATTTCACTCAGAGTAAAAGCCTGAGTCCCTAAGGTGACCCAGAGGGTGCTACACTGTCTGACTTTTGTCCCTCCTCTGACCCCATCCCCTACAGTTCCCCTCTTGCTCACCCTGCTCCCGCTCATTTCTCTGCCCGTGCTTGTTCCAACACACCAGGTATGATTTCGCCACATGGCCTGATCCTCCAGCCTGAATGCTCTGCTTTTAGATGTCCCTGTGCTTTGCTGCCCCGACTTCCTCCAGATCTCTCGCCAACGTTGTGTTCTAAGTGAGACTTACCCTAATTGCCTTATTTAAAGCTTCTCCCCAAATAGTGCCAAGTCATCGTTTCTGCTTTATTTTTGCCATAGCACTTATCATTGTTGTACTATTTTTACAGAATATAAACTGTGGGGAAGGATGTTTTTATTGTTTTACTCACCGATGTATTGTTAGCACCTAGGACTATTTTGGACCCATAGGCATCATTCAGTACATGCCCATTAGTTTTTTCATCTTCATCTGCCTGGGATGCTCGTCTTTCTCTCCTCAGATCATCCAAATCCTGAATTAACCCCGTAGCCTAGCCAGTCAAGACCTTCCACCTTCAGGGACCTTTCCTCCCTAACTGAGACTTCCATTTGCAATTCCTCATTTTAACTTTCCTCAACACTCAGGGCCACAGCCCAGGTTACATTCTTATAGACTTGTTTGTGTGCTCTGTTTTTCTCCATCCTGCTCATATATTCATGACTTGCTTATCTAAACAGATCCTTGAAAAAACATATTCACTTCCTTTTTTTTAACCACTCTTTTGCCCCTTTGCAATTATGCAACATGCACTTTATAAATTCATGTTTCATAAACAATTGTTAGCCCGCTGAAATGAACTTCCTAACCCCACACATCTGATGGAAGATGCTACTTCAGGAAAACACGATGTTTTTGTAAAACACACACAATCATTTTTGATTTGTATAGTAATAAGTTCCAGGAAAAACCAGCTGAGCTACACAAGCAACTTTGTTCTAATATTCTCATAGTTATTATATTCTCTTTGGGAAATGGAATCCACTTTTCCACATGGACTGGAAATCCTAAGATGTTAAAAAAATTGTAAAAGCTCCACTGAGATTTAGCTTCTTGCCATGATACTCTCTAAATTATTTCAGCGTTGTATAAGGCATTATAAAACACTGTAATTTATATGCTCCTGAGAAAGTACCTCTCAAAGTGATTGCCAATTAGTTCATTTCTGAACCTGCTTCTGATATCCCTGAAGGTAAGTAAGAAAAATCCCTTCGTTTGCAACCTGAGTATAAGATGATATCAAAATCAGTTATGTCAGTTAAATACTGTCATAGGAATAGCTCTAAATTTTCTGATATTTTGGAATGTTAGAGAAGCTTATCAAGTGATTATACCAAGAATTATGCACATAGATTTTTTTTCCTTCTGTGAATTTAACATAATCCTCTACTTTTTTCTAAATTAATCTCCTTATTATATCATGACTCATATTTTGCTTAGGGATGATATAGATTGAAACTGTCTCAATCAGCTGCTCTTTCTCTCTCTTACCTCACCTTTGATACCATGAATGTCTGCTTTGGTTCCAATCAACCTTCTTGGGTTATTAAAGACATATCTGCACACACAAATCCTAACCACCGAATCAAGAATAGTAGAGCTTTGACTAAGTCCTCTTGGAGCAAAGAAATTAGTATTAAAAAAAAAAAAGATATTCTCAAATATATTCACATGATGCATTAAGACTGTTACCTAACAGCATCTGACTCTAGTCCAGAGTTTCTTTCGTTCATAAATAAACTCAAATAGATGCTGCTTCTTTTTTCTCACCAAGAAAACTCATTAAACCCTTTCTTTATGTCGAACCCTTTGTTAATGTAATGTTTTAAATAATTTTGCAGAATATATACGACAAATATAAAAAAATATTCACCTTGTAAATCAGTTTAACTTAATTTTACTGTAATTTTACTCTATTATTTGAAAGATATAATTGGAATCTGTTGCTCTTGTTTTTATCAGAGTCATTACTAAAGTATCATCTTAAAGGCTACCTGTTAAAATAGGAATGTATCACATATGGCCACAAAATACATATCATGTATATGTGTGTGGTCTGAGAGCTAAAAGGACCTGAGAGGCTGTCTCATCTATGGATTTATGACATTTCTTTCACCCCAGCATAACTAACATATCAATCATTAACAGAAACTCACCATGGTAGTGTATTAGTTTCCTATCGTTGCTGTAACAAGTTATCATAAATTTAGTGGCTTAAAACAACACAAACCTATTATTTTACAGTTCTACATGCAGAAATCTGAAGTGAGTCTCATGGAGCTAAAATCAGGGTGTTAGCAGTATTGCATTCCTTCTGGATACTTTAGGGGAGAATCTGTTTCTTGCCTTCTCCAGCTTCCAGAGAAGACAAGAAACCTGCATTTCTTGGTTTGTGCCTTCCTTCCAGCAGTCATGCTTGGAACTCTCCTTTTTAGACTCTGACCCTCCTGCCTCCCTGTTACATAAGAACCCTCATGCTTACATTGGGCCAACATGAATGGTCCAGGATAATCTGCACATTTTAAGATCCTTGATTTAAACACATTTGCAAAGTATCTTTTGCAATGTAAGGTAACATATTTACAAGTTTCAGGGAATAGGGCATGGATATCTTTGGGTGAGAGGGGTGATTATTCTTCTTCCACCACAGGTAATGTTGTCAAGTGAGGGAGGAGAATATAGTAGCACATGTTATTTGAAAAATTGGTGGTATTGTAATGTGCTTAAGACCACGGACTCTGATACTAGATGGCCTGACTTCAAATTCCAGTTTCACCACTCAATAACTATGTAGTTGTAAGCAAATTACTGAAACTCTCTACACCTGAGTTTTATTTTATTTTTTTATTTCAAAACGTTAAGGGTATACAAATGTTTTGGATTACATGGATCACTTTTGCAATGCTTGAGTCCCAGCTAAAGGAGTGACCGTCACCAAAATAGAGTTCATAGTACCTGTTAGGTAGGTTTTTTCTCCTGCCCTCCTTCCCGCTCCTCCCTGGTTGATTTCCACTGAGTTTTACATCCCATTGTACACTTGTGTGCCCATCAGTTACTTCCAATTTAATAATGAGTCCATGTGGTGTTTGTTTCTCCGTTCTTGAGAAACTTCACTTAGGAGAATGGTCTCCACTTCCATCCGTATTGTTGTGAAAGGTATTAATTCATCTTTTTTATGGCTGAGTGAAATATACCATATTACATTAATCTACTTATAAATTGATGGGCACTTGGGTTGATTCCATATCTTTGCAATTGTGAATTTTGCTGTAATAAACATTCGAGTGCAGGTGTCTTTTTGATGAAAAGTCTTTTTTTTTCCTTTGGGTAAATACCCAGTAGTGGGATTGCTGGATCGAATGGTAGGTCTACTTTTAGTTCTTTGAGGAATCTTCATACTATTTTCCATAGAGGTTGTACTAATTTGCAGTCCCACCAAAAATGTATAAGCATTTCTTTCTCTCTGCATCCATGCCGCCATCTGTTGTTTTTGGAATTTTTCATAAATACCATTCTAACTGGGGTAAGATGATATCTCGTTGTGGTTTTAATTTGTATTTCCCTGATGATTAGTGATGTTGAGCATTTTTTCGTATGTTTATTGGCCATTTGTCTTTCTTCTTTTGAGAAGCTTCTGTTCATGTCTTTTGCCTACTTTTTAATAGGGCTGTCTGTCTTTTTCTTGCTGATTTGCTTCAGTTCCTTGTAAATTCTGGTTAATATCCCTTTTTCAAATGTGGAGCTTATAAATATTTTCTCCCATTCTGTAGGTTTTCCATTTGCTCTGTTGATTGTTTCCTAAGCTGTGCAAAAGCTCTTTAGTTTAATTAATTCCCATATATTAATTTTTGTTGTTGCCATGATTGCCATTGCAGTCTTTTTCATAATATTTTTGCCTTTGCCGATATCTAGAAGAGTTTTACCCACATTTTCCCATATAATTCTTATGCTTTCATTCCTTAGATCTAACTCTTTCATCCATCTGGAATTAATTTTTGTGAGTGGTGAGAGGTAGGGGTCCTGTTTTATTCTTCTACATGTGGCTATCCAATTTTCCCAGCACTGTTTATTGAATAGGGCTTCTTTTCCCTAGTGTACATTGTTGTCTGCTTTATCAAAGATCAGTTGGTTGTAGGTAAATTGTTTTATATCTGGGTTCTCTGTTCTGTTCCATTGGCCTATGTCTCTATTCTTGTACCAATACCATGCTGTTTTAGTTACTATAATCTTGTAGTATATTTTGAAGTCTGGTAATGTGATGCCTCTAGTTTTGTTCTTTTTGCTTAAGATTGCTTTAGCTGTTTGGGCTCTTTTCTGGTTCCAAATAAAGCATAGAATTATTTTGTCTAGATTTGTGAAGTGTGACTTTGGTAATCTGATGCAGATTTCATTCAGTTTGTAAATCACTTTGGGTAGTATGAACATTTTAACGATGTTTATTCAACTGATCCATAAACATGCTGTGTTTTTCCATTTATTTTTATCCTCTGCAATTTCTTTCCTCAGAGTTTCATAGTTCTCCTTGTAGAAATTGTTCACCTCCTTGGTTAAGTATATTCCTAGGTATTTTTTTTCTTTGCACCTATTGTAAATTGTATTGAGTTTTGGATTTTACTCTCAGCTTGACCATTATTAGTATACAGAAATATTATTGATTTGCATGCATTGAATTTGTAACCTGAGACTTTACTGAATTTATTTATCAATCCTAGAAGGCTTTTGGTAGAGTTGTTAGGGTTTTCTAGATACAGTACCATATCGTCAACAAACAGGAATAGTTCATGCTCCTCTTTCCCTATTCGGATGCCATTTATTTCTTTCTCTTGGCTGATTGCTCTGGCTAGGACTTCCACTGCTATGTTGAATAGAAGTGGTGACAATGGGCATCCTCGTCTTGCTCCAGTTCTTAGGGGAAATGATTTCAAATTTTCTTCATTCAGTATGATGTTGGCTGTTGGTTTGTCATATATGGCTTTTACTATTCTGAGATATGTTCCTTCTATGCCTATTTTGTTGAGGCCTTTTATCATGAAAGGGTGCTGGATTTTGTCAAATGCTTTTTGTGCATCCATTGAGAGGATCATGTGGTCTTTGTTTTTGCTTTTGTTTATGTGATGAATTGCATTTATTGATTTATGTATGTTGAACCATCCTTGCATCCCTGGGAAGAAGTACACTTGGTCCTGGTAGATTATTTTTTGATGTACTGTTGAATTCAGTTTGTTTGTATTTTATTGAGAATTTTTACATCTATATGCATAAGGGATATTGGTTTGTAGTTTTCTTTTTTTGTTGTGTCCTTTCCTGGCTTTGGCATCAAGGTGATGCTGGCTTCATAGATTGAGTTTGGGAAGATTCTGTCCTTCTCAATACTATGGAATAATTTTTGTATTATGGGTACCAGGTCTTCTTTGTAGGTCTGATGGAACTCAGCAGTTAATCCATCTGGTCCAGAGAGCTTTTTTTTTGGGGTGGGGGAGGTATTTTGTTACTCTTTCAATCTCACTGTTCATTATTGGGCTGTTCAGGAGTTCTATTTTTTCCTGGTTGAGTTTTGGGAGGTTGTGTGTTTCCAGGAATTTGTCCATTTCCTCTATGTTTTGGTTTATGCACATAGAGATTTACATAGTATTCATGGATGATGTTTTGTATTTCTGTGGTATCAGTTGTAATGTCACCATTTTTATTTCTGATTAAGCATATTTGGGTCCTTTCCGTTCTGTTCGTGGTTAGTCTAGCAAGAGGTCTGCCAATGTTGTTTATCTTTTCAAAGAACCAACTTTTAAGTTTTGTTAATCCTTTGTATTCTGTTTTGTTTTTTCGATGCATTTAGTTCTGCTCTGAACTTCATTATTTCTTTTCTTCTGTTGGCTTTGAGTTTGGTTGTTCTTTCTTTTCTAGGTCCTTGAATTGTGATAATAGGTTGTTAATTTGTGATCTTTCTATCTTTCTGATGTAGGCATTTAAGGCTATGAATTTTATCCTGAGGAATGCTTTTGTTGTGTCCAAATGATTTTGAGAGCTTATGTCCCCCTCGTCATCAGTTCAAAGAATTTTGTGATTTCCATCTTAATTTCATTCTTGACTGAGTAATCATTCAGTAGCAAGTTGTTTAATTTCCATGATTTTGTATAGGTTTGAATGTTTCTCTTGTAATTGATTTCTAATTTTATTCCACTGTGGTCTGTGAAGGTACATGTTGTGATTTGTGGTTTTTTTAATTTGTTGAGACCTGTTTTGTGGCCTAAGATATGATTAATCTTGGAGAATGGCCCATGTGCTGCTGAGAAGAATGTATATTCCATAGTTTTTAGGTAGAATGTTCTCTAAATGTCTGTTATGACCATTTGATTTTAAATGTCTTTATGACCATTTGATTTAGAGTTTGGTTTAAGTCCATTGTTTCTTTCTTTCTTTTTTTGTTTTGACAATTTGTCAAACCCTGACAGGGTGTTGAGGTCTCCAGCAATTATGATGGTGCTGTTTATTTCTTTGCTTAGCTCTAGTAAAATTTGCTTTATGTATCTGGGAGCTCATATGTTGGGCACATATACTAGCATATTTAGGCTTGTTAGAGCTTCTTGTTGGCTAGCTCCCTGTACCATCATATAATGACCCTCTTTGTCTTTCTTTACCTTTGTTGGCTTAAAGTCTTTACCTTTGTTGGTTAATTCTCTTATCTGATATGAGAATACCTACTCCTGCTCTCTTTTGATTCCCATTTGCATGTTATATTTTTTCCATCCTTTCACATGGAGTCTGTGTGCATCCTTATGATTTAGATGTATTTCCTGAAGACAGCAGATAATTGGGTTGTGTTTTTGCATCTATTCAGCGAGGCTATGTCCTTTGAGAGGTGTATTCAGTCCATTAACATTGATTGATACCACTGATACATGGGATGTTGGTCTGTTCATATTGTTGGGTGATTCCTTATTGCTTTGTTTTACCTCTTGTTCTATTGTTTTATAGGAGTTGTGAGTTTTGGGGGGTTTTTTAGTTGAATTTACACTGCTGGGTATCTGTTGTGCTGATTTGTGTATAGTGCTGTTCTGAATATTTCATGCAGGGCAGGTCTGGTCATGGCAAATTCCTTCAGTGTTTGCTTGTCTGAAAAGACTTAATTTCTCTGTCAATTGTGAAACTTAGTTTTGTACGATATAAAATTCTAGGCTGGCAGTTGTTCTGTTTAAGTCAATTGAAGGTGGATTCCCAATCCCTTTCTGGCTTATAAGGTTTCTGCTGAGACTTAATTTCTCTGTCAGTTGTGAAACTTAGTTTTGCATGATATTTAATTCTAGGCTGGCAGTTGTTCTGTTTAAATCAATTGAAGATGGATTCCCAATCCCTTTCTGGCTTATAAGATTTCTGCAGTTAGTCTGATGGGTTTTCCTTTGTAGGTTATTTGTGCTTTTACCTTACTGCTTGCAGAATTTTTCGTTCATTTTGGCTTTGGCCAAGTTGGTTGCTATGTGTCTTGGAGGTGACCTATTTGCAATGAATCTTCCTGGTGTTCAATGTCCACCTTGTATGTGTATGTCTGAATTTCTGGTGATAGCAGGGAAGATTTTCTCAATAATTTCCTCAAATAGGTTTTCCATGCTTTTAATTCTTTCTTCTTCTTCCTCAGGAGTATCTATAATTTGAATGTTAGTTTGCTTCACATAGTCCCATATCTCTCTCAGTGATGCCTCAGACTCTTCTCTGCCTCTTTGAATGACTGGGTTATCTCGAGAACCTTGTCTTCAAGCTCTGAGATTCTTTCTTCTCCTTGATGTCTGTTGTTAAAGCTTTCTGCTGCATTTTGAAATTCCCTAAATGACTCTTTCATTTCTTTAAGTTCTATTATATCCTTTCTTATGTTGTCTAGCTCTCTGATGACTTTTTCATTTTTTTCATTGATTTCTTGAAAAATTCTTTGGGCTTATTTTTTGTTGGTTTTCAACTTTCTCTTCAATTCCATTCATCTTATTTGCCATCCATATTCTGAATTCCATTTCTGTCATTTCAGCAATTTCCTCATGGGTGGGGTCCACTACTGTACCTCCATAGTGTTCCCTTGGGGGTGCTGAACTATTTTGTTTTTTCATGTTATCAGTGTTATTTTGCTGATTTCTTTTCATCTGTCTCCCTTTCTCTCAGCTTTGAGTTAATATGATTGCAGGACACCTGTTCTCCTTTGCTAGGTACTCTTTCAAACCAAGTCCAGGAGTGATGGCTGCTAAGGGTTGGGGGGGCTGAATGAAGTGTTGGACCTTGGAGAGGTTTTGCTAGCCCAGTGGAAGTGGTGGGGGCTAAGTAGAGGGGTCTTGGGGTCCAGGCACAATTCTGGAGTCTCAGGGGTATAGTTGCAGGACCAGAGAGGGCCCTTGAGCTACAGAGGCAGAGCCTCAAACAGCGAGAGCTTCAGAGCTAGCTCTGGGGATTTTGGAGGCAGAGGCACCCTTATGGGGGGCTGTTCCACCAGCGTGGGAACTGCTGATGCCCAGTCTCACAGTCTCAATGGTCTAGGGTCTGTGTAGACTGGTTGGAACTGCTTTTTGGCCCAGGTTCTCCCCACACACCTAGGGCTTACTGATGCAGTCATACCAGGTTTCCCAAGTGGTGTCTGTGGCATTTGGGTCTCCTGCTCTATTTGGCTCCCACACCAGGGAGGAGGCATGCTCTGCCCCCAATCATAGGGCACTACAGAGGGGAGCATCTGCTCCCTCCCTGGCTTGGTGGGGGTGATGCAAAGGCTATTGACAGGAAGATGGGTCCCATCCAGACCTCGTTCTTTAAATGAGGTCAATCGGGATGGCATCAGTTGCAGAAACCTGGGATTTGTAGACAGCAGCTCAGCTACTGCACCTATTCTCCAGTGGAAAGTCTCTGATTAAACCGTGAGCAGCTCCCTGATCAGCCCAGATGTCTGCTGTGGACGAGGGAGACCCCTCACAAATCAAGCTGCCTGTTTTATTCCTAAAAAATGGTGTCTCCTCAGGTTGCTTCTATCCTGCTGTCTTCCCCTTTT